>JAMFTS010004404.1:0-18030 GCA_028095005.1 Rhynchospora pubera | reverse complement strand
AACTATGATAGTGATTTCATAAATCAAATGAATTATACTTCGTAAGATTTTGATTTTGACCAAAGGAAAACTCTTTCTATAGATCTTGTTGAGTCAAGTCATTCTATCTAATCTATTTTTGAAAAAGTGATCAATCAAAGGATTCTTACTCAGAGAATCTTTGAGTTTAACTTGAGAAGAAATCATCGTGGTTCTAGTATGAATCTGAGGTTTCAAGTGATTCATAGGATCTCAACAAGAGAATTCCTATCAATTAGTAAAATTGAAGAAGTCTGATTTATGTACAGAAAACAATAAATCCAATGAAGAATCAAAATTCAAAATAGGAAGGAGAAGATTCAAAAGGCCTGTAACAATCCACATAAAAAAAGATAAATGAGCCAACTTGATATTTTTTGGCATTTTAATCACAAAGATCAAATTACGGATTTTATTACTTCATATGTTCGTTCAAATCCACCAAATGGTTAATTCAGTTTTAACCTATTTATTCAATATCCGTTGAAATCCCTATTTTTGTGTTTCAGCTTGAGCCGTATGAAATGAAATTTTCATATACGGTTCTCAGAGGGGGAGTCGTCTACCCGGGGTTACCTATCTCAATAAAGTATATGATTGGTTTGAGGAACGTCTCGAGATTCAGGCGATTGCAGATGATATAACTAGTAAATATGTTCCTCCTCATGTTAATATATTTTATTGTTTAGGGGGGATCACACTTACTTGTTTTCTAGTACAAGTAGCTACAGGTTTTGCTATGACTTTTTACTACCGTCCTACTGTTACAGAAGCTTTCTCTTCTGTCCAGTATATAATGACTGAGGCCAACTTTGGCTGGTTAATTCGCTCGGTTCATCGGTGGTCAGCGAGTATGATGGTTCTAATGATGATCCTACACGTATTTCGTGTGTATCTCACAGGTGGGTTTAAAAAACCCCGCGAATTAACTTGGCTTACAGGTGTGGTTTTGGCTGTATTAACAGCATCTTTTGGTGTAACCGGTTATTCCTTACCTTGGGACCAAATTGGTTATTGGGCAGTTAAAATCGTAACTGGTGTACCTGAAGCCATCCCACTAATCGGATCACCTTTAGTGGAGTTATTACGTGGAAGTGCTAGTGTTGGTCAATCCACCTTGACTCGTTTTTACAGTTTACATACTTTTGTGTTGCCTCTTCTTACTGCTGTATTTATGTTGATGCACTTTCTAATGATACGTAAGCAAGGAATTTCAGGTCCTTTATAAAGAAAACATAACATCAATATTTTCAATTGATCATATATCCTATTGGGGAGGATAAAAGGATTTCATTGCTATATATGGTTTTTTGAAAAAAAAAATCACACATGTTATTTAGATACTTCTCTTCAACCATAGAGTCTTCTATTCCGTAGCTAATACGACTAGTTGAAGTGAATTTTGCAAAGAAAGGATGGATTATGGGAGTGTGTGACTTGAACTATTGATTTAGCCATGCGGATACATGATATGATTTTCTCCGCCACGTTATAAATCACAACCAAAGGTGTCTCCGGATCCAGCCAAGACCTACGTAAACCCTTTACTTTATTTATGTAGTAAAAGATAGGCCGGTTCACTTAAAGAGAATATTCTCTATGATCATACCTGAATAATGTCATTCATAAACAGGCTCTGTAAGATCTGTAAAATAAAATGAAATGATGTGGCATGATTCAAATTTCTGTCTATTCCATTTTCTGAATTTCATCTACTCTACTTCATTATTTTAGTATAGAAATGCATTCATTTCCTTTGCATTGATTCCTATCTATCATACTATCAGAGTGAAAGAAGGGATCTAAGGAAGAATATAGGTTAGATTTTTTTAGTAACAAGTAAATACTTTGTATGGAAAAAATCAAGATATTTTATCGAGAAAAACCAATCAAGAGACATGAGACAATCCAAAAAGCGCTTGATCATGATCAATTTTGTAAGCCTACTTGGACAGTGAGCATTTCCTTCGAAAAAAAATTCGAATTTGTTGCAATCCCTGGTTGGAATTGTAACTTTTGAAAATGGGATCGTATAAACTCTTATCATGGAGTCTTATATACATTAATATATTAATTAGACATTCGATATTGGTTTGATTCTTTTGAGTCTTGCTCGAGCCGGATGATCAAAAATTATCATGTCCGGTTCCTTCGGGGGATGGATCTATACACAAAAATTCACCTATCCTAATAACAAAAAAACCTGACTTGAATGATCCTGTGTTAAGAGCAAAATTAGCTAAAGGGATGGGACATAATTATTATGGGGAACCCGCATGGCCCAACGATCTTTTATATATTTTTCCTGTAGTAATTCTAGGTACTATTGCATGTAACGTAGGTTTAGCGGTTTTAGAACCATCCATGATTGGTGAACCGGCGGACCCTTTTGCAACTCCTTTGGAAATCTTACCTGAATGGTACTTTTTCCCCGTGTTTCAAATACTTCGTACAGTACCCAATAAGTTATTGGGCGTTCTTTTAATGGTTTCAGTACCATTGGGATTACTGACAGTACCTTTTTTGGAGAATGTCAATAAATTCCAAAATCCATTTCGCCGACCAGTAGCTACAACGGTTTTTTTAATCGGTACCATAGTCGCACTTTGGTTAGGTATTGGAGCCACATTGCCTATTGATAAGTCCTTAACTTTAGGTCTTTTTTAAATGGATTCGTGAAGTATTTATTATGGTGTAGATATGTAAGGAATAGTTACTTCAAACTAATTATTCCTGACATACATTATTTTGAATATGAATCATTCCGCGAAAAAAAAGAAGCTTTGTATCAAAGATGAAAAGATTTCTTCTTTTTCTAATGTCAAAAAACATTAGAAAAAGAAGAGAAAGGCTTTTAATGGATTCAAAATAAAAACTTTTTATTTATTTATACCTAGAGCAGCTCCTCAAAATCTCATTTAGCGCTATTAGCCTCGTAGCTATTTCTAGCAGTGCCTCCATATTCAAATGAAATATATTCTTGCAGTTGTTCGAAGAAAACTCAACAAACAAGTCTTGGATCGTAGTGATCCCGGCTTTTTCAATAAGTGAACTGGTTTCGAGTGAAAAGTGTAATTGGTCAACAAAAAGAGAATCCCATGGGATTCTTACTTTCCCTTGAGTTTTTTTCCTTTTTAAAAGTTCTGTTTCTGTGAAGTCAAGGAAACTTTCGTATCTTGCGACTATTTCCTTTAGCGTTTTTTCATAGCTAAGGAGGAACACAGGCAAATTACAGGTCTCTTGATTTCTTGTCAAATCAATGTTCACATCCTCTTCTTCTGGATGTAGAAAATGACTAAATAATCCAATCAAATTCATAGAAGCGTCACGAATTGCTTCTTTAGGAGTTAAACTTCCATTGGTCCATATTTCAAAAAAAAGTATCTCTGCGTCTTTATTTCCATTTCCAAACTTATGAATCGTATAATTAGCATTTATAACAGGCATGGGTATATTCTCTACAAAATAACTCCCATCTTTATTTTGCGATTTATCTATGCTTTCCTTTTGAAAATCAGAAAATCTAGATCTCTCGATTGTCAATTCTATCGAGAAATCTTTATTTTCTTTTGTACAAAATAAGTATCCGTATTTATCTACTATTTTTAGAGTAGGCGGTAGGTTTTCGATGTGATGAGCAACTACTATTGGATCTGGATTATTCGCTCTCACACGAATGGATGCTTTGATAACTTTATCTGTAAAACCCCTCAATACAACATTTGAAAAATTGGATAGGATTTGATGGACATTTTCAAAAATACCTTCTATATTACCATATTCAGAAGGTATATTCACATTCTTAAATTTCACGCGTCTGACAGCTGTGACTTTTGTCTCTAACAGTAGAGCTTTTCGCATGGTAATACCAATACACTCAGCTTGACCTTTCGGAAGTGGGAATAGAATGAAACGACCATAATGTAAACATACATTATGTATATATGAATCAATACACTTCCACTGTGGTTTTAGAGCCGATTCTTGTAAATATCTTTGCATCAATTCTTCTAAAAACACATTATCTCCTTTTTTTGCCATAATCTCTCCTTTTTTGAACATAAAATACAAAGAGGTAGATTAGAATAACCCGATGGAAGCGTTATGATCATACCATAACTCCAATTTCTTCCTTATGAGTCCTAGTATTAATCAGGATTCGAGTTCTTAATCTTCCTATGGTACGGTAGGAATATACCATACCAATTCATTACGGGATGAAATCCCTTTGATAGAGATCCAATTCCGATAGACTCATGGAACGTTCTCATTAGCGTGTATCTAGTAGGAATTCGACTTTGAAATAGATGGACACAAAATCATTCAGATCATTCAGGATCTTCTCTTATTTTCTTCTTTTTGTTTCTTGCGTATTATGCGATCGGCAATACCAGAAGCTTGGGCTTCTGTTGCGGACATATAAGTATCTCTTTCCAGATCATTCTGGATCTCATTTATGGGTCTGCCTGTATTTTGTGAATACATATCCGCAATAACCTCACGAAGTCTAAACAGTTCTTCTGTTTCCCTTTCTATTTCACGTGGAGTGCCTATAAAAGGGGCAGTCCGAGGTTGGTGAATCATAATCCTAGCGTGAGGCAATGCGAATCGTTTAGTCTTTGTTCCTCCGGCCAAAATTAAAGATGCACCTGATGCAGCTAATCCCATACCTATTGTACGCACATCAACCCTACCTTGCACATGTTTTATAACAATAGGTATTGATGATAGTGTGTCTCCACCCGGAGAGTGTATATACAAAGAAATATCACGATCATCTTGTTGACTCAGATATGCCCATTGGTATACCAAAAGTCCCCACCGACTGGGGATTTTCAAAGGAGAAAAAAAGGATTGGGTTTACGTAAACCACCCACTTATTGTTCACAGCAAAATCCTTTTTCTATGTAAAGAGATTACGGGCGTTTGGGTTGATCAAGTTATCGGTCTGTGGGCATACTTCCTCCTCTTTCAGTTATTCTTTTCTCTGCCTAGTTCAATCAATAACAAAATGGATTACTCCAATATATCAGATATCGATTCCAATGGCTTTTGCTACTATAACCTTCCCAACCACGATTCTTGCTTTTCCCCTATTTGACCTTTCCATAAAGATAAAGAATTTTATCTTAAACAACAAAATAGTGGGTTCCATCGTTTCTATGGTTACGCCTCGAACGGTGAGGTCCTCTGTGGCTTATTTTTTCATTGATAATCATTTTAAACACGTCTTCTTTTAGGAGGCCGGCATCCATTATGTGGGATAGGTGTTACATCACGTATGAAACTTAATTTTACACCACTATGAGCAATCGTTCTTAATGCTGTAGCTCTTCCGGCACCGCCACCTTTTATCTTAATTGCTGCTCGTTCCATACCCAGTTTCACTAACATATAAATAGCATTTTTTGTTGCTATTTGAGCAGCATAGGGTGTTTTTCTTTTTGGACCTTTGAATCCAGAAGTACCAGCGGAATCCCAAGAAACTACCTGACCCCCCCAATCTGTAACAGTTATAATTGTATTATTACAACTTGTTTTAATATGAATAAGTCCTTTTTTGATTTTACGTTTTATAGTTTTATATAAACGACGAGAACGTACAAACATGAAACGCCGATTCATGCGTGGAATCGAAATTCTACGTTTAGCTTTTTTCATATTTTATTATCTTTCGAAAGTATGAATTTTCAATCTCAATTCAAAAAAGATACAGAGATATCCATTTCATATTTTAAAGGATCCTTTCCTTTTTTTTTAGTTGAGTTGGGATTCAAATATCTTTTTTGAAACCTAACCCAATTTCATTCAAATTAGAAAAAAACTTGTTAGTGTAAACTCTTTGAATTCTTATTGTATCATGATTCTCACATATTGTATAGTATACATGAGAAAGTATATATGATAAATTCAGTCAAAAAGACTGAATGCGCATTTAATATCTAAATTAAATGAATAAAATATTCTTTTTTGTTTCTCTAGTGTCTCAAATTTTTGCTATTGAAAATAGCAACATAACTCTCCGATTTTTCTCATCTACATCTATTCGAATTGGATAGACAAATTTCGATCAGATTTTTTTTTCATTTTTTTTTTTCAAAGGATTGAAACCCTGGAGGTTTTTTATACAGGATTTCGTATCTACTTTTGAGATTCAAAATTTTATTTTGATTCAAAGGAAAGAACCCATGTAACTTCAATAATTCACTAAGAACACCTTTTAAAAGATTACGCGGTACAATTAAATCCAATGAGCCTTTTTCAAATAAGTATTCAGCTTCCTGTACACCTTCAGGTACAATGATTTTCATTACTTCTTCAATTACTCTTTTACCTGCAAATGCAATATATGCATCTGGTTCGCCAATAATTATATCGCCAAGCATTCCAAAACTGGCTGTAACACCACCTGTTGTAGGCGATGTAAGAAGTGACACTAAAAGTAAATTTTGACTTACTTGATAGTCCAATAAAGCCGAAGAAATTTTAGCCATCTGCATTAAGCTGAAAGTTCCTTCTTGCATACGAGCTCCTCCGGAAGCACAGGAAATGATGAGGGGCAAGCATTTATTGGTAGCATATTCAATTAAACGGGTTATTTTTTCACCTACTACTGATCCCATACTTCCTCCAATAAATTGAAAATCCATAACCGCAAGTGCTACAGGGATACCGTCGAGTTGACCTATTCCTGTTTGAACAGCGTCAGTCAAACCTTTTTCTTTTTGATAGAAATCAACTTTATCCATGTAAGGTATATCTTGTTCTGATTCTTTGAATTCTTCAGAATCTTCGGATTCTGTTGAATTTTCTGAATCTTCGGATTCTTTGTATTTTTCTGAATCTTCGGATTCTGTTGAATTTTCTGAATCTTCGGATTCTTTGTATTTTTCTGAATCTTCGGATTCTTTGTATTTTTCTGAATCTTCGGATTCTGTTGAATTTTCTGAATCTTCGGATTCTGTTGAATTTTCTGAATCTTCGGATTCTGTTGAATTTTCTGAATCTTCGGATTCTTTGTATTTTTCTGAATCTTCGGATTCTGTTGAATTTTCTGAATCTTCGGATTCTTTGTATTTTTCTGAATCTTCGGATTCTTTGTATTTTTCTGAATCTTCGGATTCTGTTGAATTTTCTGAATCTTCGGATTCTGTTGAATTTTCTGAATCTTCGGATTCTGTTGAATTTTCTGAATCTTCGGATTCTTTGTATTTTTCTGAATCTTCGGATTCTGTTGAATTTTCTGAATTTTGATTAGCATCTTTATTATCAGCAGAAGCAAGATTTTTTTCTTTTTCTTCTATTTCTGCTTTTGTTTCTATTTCTTCTATAAGAAATAGTTCCGCTAATTCTTTTAGCGTGTATTTCTTTGCAATAGATTGGTCTGCAGTGGATTGGTCTATATTTGTGAATTGGTCTATATCTGCAGTGGATTGGTCTGTATTTGTGAATTGGTCTATATCTGCAGTGGATTGGTCTGCAGTGGATTGGTCTATATTTGTGAATTGGTCTATATCTGCAGTGGATTGGTCTGTATTTGTGAATTGGTCTATATCTGCAGTGGATTGGTCTGTATTTGTGAATTGGTCTATATTTGTATAAGTTTGCTCCATAGTAGATTTCTCTGGATCTGTGCCCTCTGGATCTAGATCCTCTGAATCTGAGGGAAGAGAATTGATGAGGTCTTCAAGTTTTTTTTTGTGTATTCGTAATTGTTTCTTTAGTTTTTCCATTATTTCATCAGATGTAATATCTGGAATTCCTGCTATGATTCTTAAATGGTTTCTTATCTCAAAGACGGTTTCTAGGATTTCATCACTTGTACAATCTTCAAGTCCTAAATACTTGAGTAATTCTTCGTTTATAGGAGAAAGGTCCAAATTTTTTTGCTCTAAGTAATCTTCATTATCTAAGAATAATAGTCTATCAAAAAAAGGTTTCGAATCTTTTTCTTTGATTTCTTTTCTAAGAATCTTATCATAGGGGTCAATAGAAACCAAGGTCTCATTCGTAGGATCCCAAGTGCCCAAATCAATCAAAGATTCGATTCGGTCGGAACTCTCCATTGGTAAATGAAATGCACAATTTTTACAAATATATTTATTTTTTTGTGCCCATTGCTTGTAAACGGATCTCTCACAATTTTTACAAGAAGTCCATAAATGAGCGTATGGCGCAAATACATTCGCTGCGCTTTGGAAGGATGTATTCTTTGGAGATGCATTATCTCCTAAACTTGCATTATTGTCACTCGACAAGTTTACTGAATGGATATTCTCTGAATTCTCAGAAGGAGTTTTCTTGTTATTAGTTATTTTACAAGTCGATGGGTTGTTATCATTAAAATAATATTTCAAAGCTTTCTTAGCAATACGAAAAATCTTTTTGACTTTGTTAGAATACAAATTGATTTCGTTATCATAGGAGTAAGTATTCCTATTAATATAACTATATGTTTTTTTGAATCTTAAAACTAGAAAACCTTTAAGTAAAATAGGATGTGTCTTTAGCAATATCCAAAAAGGCGCAACATTGTTTTTCCTATATTCGGGTTTTCTAAAAGTACGAAAATGATAGTCAAGATAGCTGTTCTCTACATGATGATATTTAATGCCATAAATATCATCATGGCATAGAGCACCATCGGTTAATCTAGAGTAACGATAATCAAAACATATATCATGATCCTTTTTTTTTAAAAAGTCATAATATATAGCATGACTATATAAAAAATCATAATTGTATTTCAAAAGAGTTGTACGTACTATTACGGACTTAAAAAAAGGATCTTTTGATAAGATTTGCCAGATAAACCAATCTATGCTCTGTTTCTCTACATTTTCATAAAAGTCATTATAAGGCTCAACTACAACAGCAAAAACGATAAGAGTTTTCCTTGCTGAGGGTAAGATCTTATTAAAAGAAAACGTGGAATTTAAGTTATTTATATTCCTTTGGATTTGGAATGTTTGAAAAAACATAGAATAGAAAATTATATGAAAATTTTTGAAATAATAGAACATTATTCCATGCATGGAATTCAAAAATTTGAAGAATATAATAATATTCTTCATATTGAATAGGATCTATATCTACAATATAGATAGATAGATAGATAGATAATTAAAAATAAATATTATTTTTTCAATTCCATAGCATAGCTATGATTAAATTCAAGAGCTTTCAACAAAACTTGTTGTTGAGCCAATTTCCGTAGTTTTATTAACTCAAGACTCTTTATTCTTTGTTACTTGATTGATATTTTTCTTTTTTTGAATTTGATTTTTGGGTTGAATATTTGAATTATTCAATATCAAAATTGATGTATATCTCGATATATAACTTTCTTTTAATGAAAACAAAAATTGTAAGAATTACATATACCTAATTACACTCTTAAGTTAACCTCATTCAATCATAGTGGATAAGTAAGTGGGAGTGGAAAATCTCAAATTGGATTTAGGTTAGAGCATCGCATTTGTAATGCGATGGTCATCGGTTCCACTGCGGTAGCGGGATTTTTTTTCTATCGATTTTCACCATGGAAAGGGAATATCCTACTGCTAAATTCTGCTTAGTTCTTTTGAACTCTTTATCTTAAGGTGAAAATGAGATGTTTTGAATCCTTGAATCATAGTCAACTAATTCAAGATCAGATTATGACGTGTACCAAGGGCTATAACCTTGGTACGGTTCTCGAAAAAAAAGAAAAACATTAAAACCCTCTCCCTTTACTATATCGATACTAATCGACTATATTAGTCGAAAGTATCCATTTGTAAAGAAATATCAAATGCATCCATAATTCTGAATCAAAAAAATCCATAGAAATAGGTACAATTGGGAAGCGATATCTTTGAGGTCTCAAATATTTTAGGTACAAATAAAAAGAATATTTGTATCCTTACCAACTTGATTTTGTTGCACCCGGTAACAAACATGCATGAATCATTTCCCGAAGTATGTGCCCGGATAGTCCAAAATCTCGATAGTTAGCTTTAGGTCTTCCAGTAAAAAGACAACGTCTATGAAGACGTATAGGTGCACTATTACGTGGTAGGGATTGCAATTTTCTCTGAATTTCTTTTATTTTTTTTGGATTCAGGGATGAACCTTTTCTTTTCTTTTTTAAGGATTGACGAATCAATCGATATTTTTCTTCCAATTTCTTTCGCTTTTGTTCCCTCTGAATTAAACTTTTTTTTGCCATAATATTCAGTTACCTATTGGTATTAATGATACAGTTCAAATCCTGGATGTAAACATATAAGAAGGTAGAATTCTCCTTCTCCTCCAGCGAAAGAAATGAGATTTTTGATGATACAGCATAGAAACAAACAATAAATATACTCAATTAACCAAATTTTCCTGATGTTGAAGCTATCAAGAAAGCCGCATAAGTAAATATATAACCTACGGAAAAATGGGCTAATCCGACCAATCTTGCTTGCACGATTGAAAGAGCAACTGGTTTATCTCTCCAGCGAATCAAATTAGCCAAAGGTGTGCGTTCATGAGCCCATGCTAAAGTTTCAATCAATTCCTGCCAATACCCACGCCAAGAAATTAAGAACATAAACCCTGTAGCCCAAACAAGGTGTCCAAATAAGAACATCCACGCCCATACCGATAAACTATTCATACCAAAAGGATTATATCCATTGATAAGTTGTGAAGAGTTTAACCATAGATAATCTCTTAACCATCCCATCAAATAAGTGGAAGACTCATTAAATTGTGAAACGTTACCTTGCCATAAAGTGATATGTTTCCAATGCCAATAAAAAGTAACCCACCCAATGGTATTTAACATCCAAAAAACCGCCAAATAAAATGCATCCCAAGCGGAAATGTCACAAGTACCGCCACGCCCTGGCCCGTCGCAAGGAAAACTATAACCAAAATCCTTTTTATCCGGCATTAATTTAGAACCACGTGCATCTAAAGCACCTTTTACTAAAATCAATGTAGTTGTATGCAAACCTAGAGCAATAGCATGATGAACCAAGAAATCTCCGGGACCTATTGGTAAGAATAGAGAATTCTTATTCTCATTAACAGCATTCAACCATCCGGGTAACCATATGTTTCGACCTGCATTGAAGGCTGGGCCGCTCGTTGAAGATAAGAGTACATCGAATCCGTATGAAGTCTTACCATGAGCAGATTGTATCCATTGAGCAAATATCGGTTCAATTAAGATTTGTTTTTCCGGAGTACCAAAAGCAAGCATGACATCGTTATGAACATAAAGGCCCAAGGTATGAAACCCCAGAAAAAGACTTGCCCAGCTTAAATGCGATATGATCGCTTCTTTATGGTCTAACATTCTTGCCAATACATTATCCTCATTCTGGGTTGGATTGTAATCTCTAATGAAAAATATTGCTCCATGAGCAAAGGCGCCTGTCATGATGAACCCTGCAATATATTGGTGATGAGTATATAAGGCAGCTTGGGTAGTAAAGTCTTGTGCGATGAATGCATAAGCAGGTAAAGAGTACATATGTTGAGCTACTAAGGAAGTAATAACCCCTAAAGAGGCTAGAGCAAGACCTAATTGAAAATGAATCGAGTTATTGATTGTGTCATAAAGACCTTTATGTCCACGCCCTAATCGACCCCCTGGAGGGATATGTGCTTCTAAAAGATCTTTGATACTGTGCCCAATTCCGAAGTTAGTTCTATACATATGACCAGCAATGAGAAAAATAAAAGCAATAGCTAAATGATGATGAGCGATATCCGTCAACCATAAACTTTGTGTTTGTGGATGAAATCCCCCAAGAAGGGTTAGAATTGCAGTTCCCGCTCCTTGGGAAGTGTTAAATAAATGACTACTTGAATCAGGGTTTTGCGCATAAAGATTCCACTGACCCGTAAGAAGGGGTCCCAATCCTTGGGGGTGCGGTGGTATATCTAAGAAATTACTCCATCTGACATACTCTCCTCTAGATCCAGGAATAGCGACATGGACTAAATGCCCTGTCCAAGCCAAAGAACTTACTCCGAAAAGTCCTGACAAATGATGATTGAGACGAGATTCGGCATTTTTGAACCACGAAAGGCTTGGTTTCCATTTGGGTTGTAGATGGAACCAACCCGCAACTAAGGATATTGCAGAAAGAAGTAATAAAAAAAGAGCTCCAATATAGAGATCTTCATTGCTACGTAATCCAATTGTTACCACCACTGATAAAGACCAGAATAAGCAATATTGACTGGACCTGTAGCACCTCCTCGAGTAAAAGCTTCCACAGCTGGTTGGCCAAAATGGGGATCCCAAATTGCATGAGCAATAGGTCTTATATGCAAAGGATCCTGTATCCATGATACAAAATTTCCTTGCCAAGCTACATGAAACAGATTTCCAGACGTCCACAGAAATATTATCGCTAACTGACCAAAGTGAGAAGCAAAAATGTTCTGATAAAGACGTTCTTCAGTAATATCATCATGAATCTCGAAGTCATGTGCGGTAGCAATACCAAACCAAATACGACGAGTAGTGGGATCCTGAGCTAAACCTTGGCTAAACCTTGGAAATCTTAATGCCATAATGCTTTTCAAATTCTCCTAGCCATTATCCTACTGCAATAATTCTTGCTAAAAAGAATGCCCATGTTGTGGCAATTCCACCCAGAAGGTAATGGGTTACTCCTACAGCACGTCCTTGTATAATGCTCAAGGCCCTAGGCTGAGTAGCAGGAGCAACTTTTAATTTGTTATGAGCCCAAACAATGGATTCAATAAGTTCTTGCCAATAACCACGGCCACTAAATAGAAACATTAAACTGAAAGCCCAGACAAAATGAGCACCTAAGAAAAAAAGACCATATGCGGATAATGAAGAACCATAAGATTGAATTACTTGAGATGCCTGTGCCCATAGGAAATCTCTTAGCCATCCATTAATTGTAATGGAGCTTTGTGCAAAATTGCCTCCTGTGATATGAGTAACTATCCCTTGGTCGCTTATAGTACCCCAAACGTCCGACTGCATTTTCCAACTGAAATGGAAAATTACTACCGAAATTGCATTGTACATCCAGAATAAACCTAAGAAGACATGATCCCAGGCGGATACTTGGCATGTTCCCCCTCGCCCAGGCCCATCACAAGGAAAACGAAAACCAAGATTTGCTTTATCAGGTATCAAACGGGAACTACGAGCAAATAGAACACCCTTCAGTAGTATCAATACAGTCACATGAATCGTAAATGCATGAATATGATGGACTAGAAAATCTGCGGTTCCCAATGGAATAGGGAACATTGCTACTTTGCCCCCTACTGCTACTAACTCAGCACCTCCCCAACTTAAGCTGGTACTCGTTGTTGCACCAGGAGCTGTTAGACTAGGTGCTAAAGCATGAGTATTTTGTACCCATTGAGCAAAGATGGGTTGTAATTGGATAGCAGTATCTGAAAACATATCTTGAGGACGTCCTAAAGCACTCATGGTATCATTATGGATATACAAGCCAAAACTGTGAAAACCTAGAAATATACATACCCAGTTAAGATGGGATATGATTGCATCGCGGTGCCTAAGCACACGATCTAATAGATCATTGTATCGAGTAGTTGGATCGTAGTCTCTTACAATAAAAATGGCTGCATGCGCAGCAGCACCAACTATCAGAAATCCACCAATCCACATGTGATGTGTGAACAATGAGAGTTGTGTGCCATAGTCAGTAGCTAGATATGGATAAGGAGGCATGGAATACATATGATGAGCTACAATAATGGTTAAGGAACCCAACATAGCTAGGTTAAGAGATAATTGAGCATGCCATGAAGTTATGAAAATTTCATAAAGACCTTTATGTCCTTGTCCTGTAAATGGGCCTTTATGAGCTTCTAGAATATCTTTAAGGCTATGACCAATAGCCCAGTTGGTCTTATACATATGGCCAGCAATCAGGAAAAGGATGGCAATAGCTAAATGATGGTGTGCAGTATCGCTCAACCATAAACCTCCTGTTATTGGATCTAACCCTCCACGAAAAGTAAGAAAGTCCGCATATTTTGACCAATTCAAGGTGAAAAAAGGAGTTGCTCCTTCGTTAAAACTTGGATAAAGTTGAGCCAAAAGATCTCGATTCCAGATAAATTCATGAGGAAGTGGTATCTCTTTAGGATCAACTCCAGCATCAAGAAATTTGTTAATCGGTAAAGATACATGGATTTGGTGCCCTGCCCAAGAAAGAGAACCAAGTCCTAATAATCCTGCTAGGTGATGATTCAACATAGATTCTACATCTTGGAACCAAGCCAATTTTGGCGCAGCTTTATGATAATGAAACCAACCGGCAAAAAGCATTAATGAGGCAAAAATCAATGCACCAATTGCAGTACAATAGAGCTGCAGTTCACTAGTTATTCCAGATGCTCGCCAAATTTGGAAAAAGCCAGAGGTTATCTGTATTCCTCGGAAACCCCCTCCCACATCACCATTCAATATTTCTTGACCGACTATTGGCCAAACTACCTGGGCACTAGGTCCAATATGAGTAGGATCACTTAGCCATGCTTCATAATTGGAAAAACGGGCACCATGGAAGTACATACCACTCAACCAAAGAAAAATAATAGAGAGTTGACCGAAATGAGCACTAAATACTTTTCGGGAGATCTCCTCCAAATCGCTGGTATGACTATCGAAATCGTGAGCATCAGCATGTAGATTCCAGATCCAAGTGGTAGTATCAGGGCCTTTAGCTATTGTTCTTGAGAAATGACCTGGTTTAGCCCATTGCTCAAAAGATGTTTTGATAGGATCCCTATCAACAACAATTTTCACTTCTGGTTCCGGCGAACGAATAATCATAAAGTCCTCCTCTTTCCGGACAACACATACAAAGAGACTTGCCAAGAGTAAATTGGGCAAACTAGATACTTATTAAATGGAGCACCTATGATATTTAGGTAATCCGAGGCATGTGTTCGGATCTATTATTCCATTCATATCAGGTGCTCCGCGGACTCTCTATCTAAGGATTTTTAATCATCCCAATTTAGATTATCCGTATCTAAATCATCCATACCAATCTCATTCGTATCCTCCTCAGACGAAGTATCCTCATCTGAGGAATTGAACCCATCTTCAGAATCCCAATAATCAGATGAATTATCCTCATCTGAGGATTTCAACCAATCTTGTGAATTCCATCGAATGTGAGCGTGCATCATTTCCATGATGTTAATGCATATAGCCACATCCGTATTCGTTTGAATAAAGGAATCCAAAATGGTTGCAGCATTGCGATTCTGTTCAAAATTTTCTTTGATTTTTTCCAATTGTTTACAATAAGACTTGATGTAGACTCTCAAGTCGCTGTTACAAGACAAAAACACTTGCTCCTTGGAGCACAAATGAAGGCCGGCTCGTAACCCGGCCATATAAGAGTGGATTCGTTTCAACTGTATCTCAATCATATTTAATTCATCACTTAAATATGACTTAGAGAGAGTATAAAAATCCAGTGTTTGAATAAGAACAGTTTTGTTAGGTGAAGATAAAAGCCTAAAATTTTGGCTTTTATCGTAGCTAGCGTTTTCTACTAACTCCAGGAATTCCATTTTAGATTCATAATCTTGAAAAAGCTTTTCAAGTTTAGATATAAACTCGTCGATCGAAATGCGATCTTCGGAGCAAAGAGAAGTTAAAAGCACTATTTTAAAAAGGAGATTTTTGCCTCTGCAAAACCTTATTAAGAAGGGCGGAAAAACATCATAGAATGAAAAGGATTCTAATGTGTTTCCATTTTGCAAAGATGCATTGACCTTTTGATCGAATAGTGCATTTTCTATAATTTCGGATAGAAAGTTGCACAATGCGAAATTCGGGTTGCTCTTAACAAAAAAATCGATCAAACTAAGAGTATCCGCTATCTTGTTACAGGATAGCAGTTTGTTTTCAAAGTTATTTTTCATTCTTTTGTTAATTTCTTCCTCAAAACGTGCCGTTACTTCATCGATGTCAAGTTTTTCATTGTTGAATTGAACAACAAGTTCCGAAAGTTTATCTAAAAGGACCCCGTTTAAACGGGTGTCTTCAAAAGAACTTTCGTTACAATGAGTATAGAAAACCGTCTCTCTGTCTTCTTCGACGTGTCGAAAAAAGAGACGTCTGCGCCGTATAGAAACCAATAAACGGCAAATAAACGGATTTGGTTGAGGGTCGACTCGACAAGCATTTTGTCGTCCAGATACGAAAAAATGTATCATTTTAACACATTCTTCCTTAGTAATGTGCTCTTTTTTAAGCAGCACAATACAGCGACATATGCTATATATCGTAACGTTATTTATAACGTAGTCCGCAAGAAAGAATTGGACTACGTCTCGAAATTTATCGTAACATAGTGATGTTACAATAGATTTCCATCTGTAATTGCCATTTGGATTCATCATAATAAAAAATTTTATTGGTGTACTTTAATACAAATTCGTGAGTGAATATATTCACTTATTCTTTGATCAATTCTAATGCAATCTCCCCCTATATTGCAAGGTGCCGTATGGGCTTATCTGGTATAGAATAGATCTGCTTCTCTTTGTTCTTACGAACGGAGTTGTTCCCTTATTTTGATTTTCAATGGATGAAATCAAAATGAGCCCTTTCTAATTTTTCACTCGAATTCTATTTTTTTTATATCGTTTTTCTATATTATATAATATAGAAAAATATTAAGCCAAATACAAGGGATATAGAAAAAGTATAATAAAAAAACACAAGAATTCTTCTTCCGAATGGTAAATAGAAGGTCATAAAATGATTAATTATATCTTCTTTCCTTTAATAGGAAAAAAGAAATAAGAAACCCTATAGCTTAATTAACTAAAATTTTTAAAAACTCAATTGAATGAATTGAATGGAAATTCAAAAGTAAAAGACAGAGTAATGTTATTCAAGTGAATCTTATTCAAGTTTGAAACGCTTTGTGATCTTCAACCAATTACGTGCTTCAATATAATTGTCTGGAGTGAGCGCTATAGCTTGCTTCCAGTATTCGGCAGCTTTATTGAACCAGTCTTCTGCAATTTCAGAATCGCCCTCTAGAATGGCTTGTTCTCCCCGGTCGGAATAGAAAAATTCTTTCCTAAAAAACCGTACTTGAGAGTTTACTATCTCATACGGCTCCGTAATATATTCTTTTTTATATTCTATTCATATGTCTTATATGACATATATAATAAGACATAACTAATATGATAATTTAGTTAAATTAATAATTCATTTTGCCTTGATTTTAGATAAACTTTTTTATAAAAAAAAAATGCATTACGATTAGTTTAAAACGCTAATTTATTTAATAATAAATAAGTTTGATCTTTTCTTCCCACTTTCCGAATAATAAACTATGTATAGTTTCTATATATTTTTTTTAGGATTTTCTGAAAAGTAACTATCTCATTTTCTTATAAGAAAATTTTATAGAATTTTTGAAAAAGAATTCTCTAAAGAAGAAAAAGAACTTACTATCCTTAGGATCTAATACTACACCGCTGCTTAGCATCTTAGTGGATCAACTCGATTACATAAGTGGATTCCTAACTTAATATCCCCCTATCATGGCATAAGTAAGCAGTTCTTAATTGTATCGACACAATAGCTCGATAATTGATCTTTACGGTGCTTGCTCTATCCTTTTTATTTTTTATCCATAGATAAAGGCTATATCTTTTTTTTCTTCCTATTTTGGTTCTCGCGAATTCTTTTTATTTGCTACAGCTCACAAAAATCGTGACTTTTGACGATTTCCATGTAGAAACCCCATTTTTTCTAATAGCTACTTTTTTTTCTATAGTAGAGATAGCCGCACGTAATGACAGATCACGGCAATATTATTGCACGATTGAACTAAAAAAGGATTTCGTTCTAGTGCTCGAAAATAATATTCCAAAGCTTTTGTATGTTCCCCATTATTTGTGTGTATAAGGCCTATATTATAGAGTATGAAACTTCGATCATAAGGATCTATTTCTGGTCGCGTAGCTTCA
>JAMFTS010004403.1:0-18038 GCA_028095005.1 Rhynchospora pubera | reverse complement strand
CTAGTTTGCCCAATTTACTCTTGGCAAGTCTCTTTGTATGTGTTGTCCGGAAAGAGGAGGACTTTATGATTATTCGTTCGCCGGAACCAGAAGTGAAAATTGTTGTTGATAGGGATCCTATCAAAACATCTTTTGAGCAATGGGCTAAACCAGGTCATTTCTCAAGAACAATAGCTAAAGGCCCTGATACTACCACTTGGATCTGGAATCTACATGCTGATGCTCACGATTTCGATAGTCATACCAGCGATTTGGAGGAGATCTCCCGAAAAGTATTTAGTGCTCATTTCGGTCAACTCTCTATTATTTTTCTTTGGTTGAGTGGTATGTACTTCCATGGTGCCCGTTTTTCCAATTATGAAGCATGGCTAAGTGATCCTACTCATATTGGACCTAGTGCCCAGGTAGTTTGGCCAATAGTCGGTCAAGAAATATTGAATGGTGATGTGGGAGGGGGGTTTCCGAGGAATACAGATAACCTCTGGCTTTTTCCAAATTTGGCGAGCATCTGGAATAACTAGTGAACTGCAGCTCTATTGTACTGCAATTGGTGCATTGATTTTTGCCTCATTAATGCTTTTTGCCGGTTGGTTTCATTATCATAAAGCTGCGCCAAAATTGGCTTGGTTCCAAGATGTAGAATCTATGTTGAATCATCACCTAGCAGGATTATTAGGACTTGGTTCTCTTTCTTGGGCAGGGCACCAAATCCATGTATCTTTACCGATTAACAAATTTCTTGATGCTGGAGTTGATCCTAAAGAGATACCACTTCCTCATGAATTTATCTGGAATCGAGATCTTTTGGCTCAACTTTATCCAAGTTTTAACGAAGGAGCAACTCCTTTTTTCACCTTGAATTGGTCAAAATATGCGGACTTTCTTACTTTTCGTGGAGGGTTAGATCCAATAACAGGAGGTTTATGGTTGAGCGATACTGCACACCATCATTTAGCTATTGCCATCCTTTTCCTGATTGCTGGCCATATGTATAAGACCAACTGGGCTATTGGTCATAGCCTTAAAGATATTCTAGAAGCTCATAAAGGCCCATTTACAGGACAAGGACATAAAGGTCTTTATGAAATTTTCATAACTTCATGGCATGCTCAATTATCTCTTAACCTAGCTATGTTGGGTTCCTTAACCATTATTGTAGCTCATCATATGTATTCCATGCCTCCTTATCCATATCTAGCTACTGACTATGGCACACAACTCTCATTGTTCACACATCACATGTGGATTGGTGGATTTCTGATAGTTGGTGCTGCTGCGCATGCAGCCATTTTTATTGTAAGAGACTACGATCCAACTACTCGATACAATGATCTATTAGATCGTGTGCTTAGGCACCGCGATGCAATCATATCCCATCTTAACTGGGTATGTATATTTCTAGGTTTTCACAGTTTTGGCTTGTATATCCATAATGATACCATGAGTGCTTTAGGACGTCCTCAAGATATGTTTTCAGATACTGCTATCCAATTACAACCCATCTTTGCTCAATGGGTACAAAATACTCATGCTTTAGCACCTAGTCTAACAGCTCCTGGTGCAACAACGAGTACCAGCTTAAGTTGGGGAGGTGCTGAGTTAGTAGCAGTAGGGGGCAAAGTAGCAATGTTCCCTATTCCATTGGGAACCGCAGATTTTCTAGTCCATCATATTCATGCATTTACGATTCATGTGACTGTATTGATACTACTGAAGGGTGTTCTATTTGCTCGTAGTTCCCGTTTGATACCTGATAAAGCAAATCTTGGTTTTCGTTTTCCTTGTGATGGGCCTGGGGCGAGGGGGGGAACATGCCAAGTATCCGCCTGGGATCATGTCTTCTTAGGTTTATTCTGGATGTACAATGCAATTTCGGTAGTAATTTTCCATTTCAGTTGGAAAATGCAGTCGGACGTTTGGGGTACTATAAGCGACCAAGGGATAGTTACTCATATCACAGGAGGCAATTTTGCACAAAGCTCCATTACAATTAATGGATGGCTAAGAGATTTCCTATGGGCACAGGCATCTCAAGTAATTCAATCTTATGGTTCTTCATTATCCGCATATGGTCTTTTTTTCTTAGGTGCTCATTTTGTCTGGGCTTTCAGTTTAATGTTTCTATTTAGTGGCCGTGGTTATTGGCAAGAACTTATTGAATCCATTGTTTGGGCTCATAACAAATTAAAAGTTGCTCCTGCTACTCAGCCTAGGGCCTTGAGCATTATACAAGGACGTGCTGTAGGAGTAACCCATTACCTTCTGGGTGGAATTGCCACAACATGGGCATTCTTTTTAGCAAGAATTATTGCAGTAGGATAATGGCTAGGAGAATTTGAAAAGCATTATGGCATTAAGATTTCCAAGGTTTAGCCAAGGTTTAGCTCAGGATCCCACTACTCGTCGTATTTGGTTTGGTATTGCTACCGCACATGACTTCGAGATTCATGATGATATTACTGAAGAACGTCTTTATCAGAACATTTTTGCTTCTCACTTTGGTCAGTTAGCGATAATATTTCTGTGGACGTCTGGAAATCTGTTTCATGTAGCTTGGCAAGGAAATTTTGTATCATGGATACAGGATCCTTTGCATATAAGACCTATTGCTCATGCAATTTGGGATCCCCATTTTGGCCAACCAGCTGTGGAAGCTTTTACTCGAGGAGGTGCTACAGGTCCAGTCAATATTGCTTATTCTGGTCTTTATCAGTGGTGGTATACAATTGGATTACGTAGCAATGAAGATCTCTATATTGGAGCTCTTTTTTTATTACTTCTTTCTGCAATATCCTTAGTTGCGGGTTGGTTCCATCTACAACCCAAATGGAAACCAAGCCTTTCGTGGTTCAAAAATGCCGAATCTCGTCTCAATCATCATTTGTCAGGACTTTTCGGAGTAAGTTCTTTGGCTTGGACAGGGCATTTAGTCCATGTCGCTATTCCTGGATCTAGAGGAGAGTATGTCAGATGGAGTAATTTCTTAGATATACCACCGCACCCCCAAGGATTGGGACCCCTTCTTACGGGTCAGTGGAATCTTTATGCGCAAAACCCTGATTCAAGTAGTCATTTATTTAACACTTCCCAAGGAGCGGGAACTGCAATTCTAACCCTTCTTGGGGGATTTCATCCACAAACACAAAGTTTATGGTTGACGGATATCGCTCATCATCATTTAGCTATTGCTTTTATTTTTCTCATTGCTGGTCATATGTATAGAACTAACTTCGGAATTGGGCACAGTATCAAAGATCTTTTAGAAGCACATATCCCTCCAGGGGGTCGATTAGGGCGTGGACATAAAGGTCTTTATGACACAATCAATAACTCGATTCATTTTCAATTAGGTCTTGCTCTAGCCTCTTTAGGGGTTATTACTTCCTTAGTAGCTCAACATATGTACTCTTTACCTGCTTATGCATTCATCGCACAAGACTTTACTACCCAAGCTGCCTTATATACTCATCACCAATATATTGCAGGGTTCATCATGACAGGCGCCTTTGCTCATGGAGCAATATTTTTCATTAGAGATTACAATCCAACCCAGAATGAGGATAATGTATTGGCAAGAATGTTAGACCATAAAGAAGCGATCATATCGCATTTAAGCTGGGCAAGTCTTTTTCTGGGGTTTCATACCTTGGGCCTTTATGTTCATAACGATGTCATGCTTGCTTTTGGTACTCCGGAAAAACAAATCTTAATTGAACCGATATTTGCTCAATGGATACAATCTGCTCATGGTAAGACTTCATACGGATTCGATGTACTCTTATCTTCAACGAGCGGCCCAGCCTTCAATGCAGGTCGAAACATATGGTTACCCGGATGGTTGAATGCTGTTAATGAGAATAAGAATTCTCTATTCTTACCAATAGGTCCCGGAGATTTCTTGGTTCATCATGCTATTGCTCTAGGTTTGCATACAACTACATTGATTTTAGTAAAAGGTGCTTTAGATGCACGTGGTTCTAAATTAATGCCGGATAAAAAGGATTTTGGTTATAGTTTTCCTTGCGACGGGCCAGGGCGTGGCGGTACTTGTGACATTTCCGCTTGGGATGCATTTTATTTGGCGGTTTTTTGGATGTTAAATACCATTGGGTGGGTTACTTTTTATTGGCATTGGAAACATATCACTTTATGGCAAGGTAACGTTTCACAATTTAATGAGTCTTCCACTTATTTGATGGGATGGTTAAGAGATTATCTATGGTTAAACTCTTCACAACTTATCAATGGATATAATCCTTTTGGTATGAATAGTTTATCGGTATGGGCGTGGATGTTCTTATTTGGACACCTTGTTTGGGCTACAGGGTTTATGTTCTTAATTTCTTGGCGTGGGTATTGGCAGGAATTGATTGAAACTTTAGCATGGGCTCATGAACGCACACCTTTGGCTAATTTGATTCGCTGGAGAGATAAACCAGTTGCTCTTTCAATCGTGCAAGCAAGATTGGTCGGATTAGCCCATTTTTCCGTAGGTTATATATTTACTTATGCGGCTTTCTTGATAGCTTCAACATCAGGAAAATTTGGTTAATTGAGTATATTTATTGTTTGTTTCTATGCTGTATCATCAAAAATCTCATTTCTTTCGCTGGAGGAGAAGGAGAATTCTACCTTCTTATATGTTTACATCCAGGATTTGAACTGTATCATTAATACCAATAGGTAACTGAATATTATGGCAAAAAAAAGTTTAATTCAGAGGGAACAAAAGCGAAAGAAATTGGAAGAAAAATATCGATTGATTCGTCAATCCTTAAAAAAGAAAAGAAAAGGTTCATCCCTGAATCCAAAAAAAAATAAAAGAAATTCAGAGAAAATTGCAATCCCTACCACGTAATAGTGCACCTATACGTCTTCATAGACGTTGTCTTTTTACTGGAAGACCTAAAGCTAACTATCGAGATTTTGGACTATCCGGGCACATACTTCGGGAAATGATTCATGCATGTTTGTTACCGGGTGCAACAAAATCAAGTTGGTAAGGATACAAATATTCTTTTTATTTGTACCTAAAATATTTGAGACCTCAAAGATATCGCTTCCCAATTGTACCTATTTCTATGGATTTTTTTGATTCAGAATTATGGATGCATTTGATATTTCTTTACAAATGGATACTTTCGACTAATATAGTCGATTAGTATCGATATAGTAAAGGGAGAGGGTTTTAATGTTTTTCTTTTTTTTCGAGAACCGTACCAAGGTTATAGCCCTTGGTACACGTCATAATCTGATCTTGAATTAGTTGACTATGATTCAAGGATTCAAAACATCTCATTTTCACCTTAAGATAAAGAGTTCAAAAGAACTAAGCAGAATTTAGCAGTAGGATATTCCCTTTCCATGGTGAAAATCGATAGAAAAAAAATCCCGCTACCGCAGTGGAACCGATGACCATCGCATTACAAATGCGATGCTCTAACCTAAATCCAATTTGAGATTTTCCACTCCCACTTACTTATCCACTATGATTGAATGAGGTTAACTTAAGAGTGTAATTAGGTATATGTAATTCTTACAATTTTTGTTTTCATTAAAAGAAAGTTATATATCGAGATATACATCAATTTTGATATTGAATAATTCAAATATTCAACCCAAAAATCAAATTCAAAAAAAGAAAAATATCAATCAAGTAACAAAGAATAAAGAGTCTTGAGTTAATAAAACTACGGAAATTGGCTCAACAACAAGTTTTGTTGAAAGCTCTTGAATTTAATCATAGCTATGCTATGGAATTGAAAAAATAATATTTATTTTTAATTATCTATCTATCTATCTATCTATATTGTAGATATAGATCCTATTCAATATGAAGAATATTATTATATTCTTCAAATTTTTGAATTCCATGCATGGAATAATGTTCTATTATTTCAAAAATTTTCATATAATTTTCTATTCTATGTTTTTTCAAACATTCCAAATCCAAAGGAATATAAATAACTTAAATTCCACGTTTTCTTTTAATAAGATCTTACCCTCAGCAAGGAAAACTCTTATCGTTTTTGCTGTTGTAGTTGAGCCTTATAATGACTTTTATGAAAATGTAGAGAAACAGAGCATAGATTGGTTTATCTGGCAAATCTTATCAAAAGATCCTTTTTTTAAGTCCGTAATAGTACGTACAACTCTTTTGAAATACAATTATGATTTTTTATATAGTCATGCTATATATTATGACTTTTTAAAAAAAAAGGATCATGATATATGTTTTGATTATCGTTACTCTAGATTAACCGATGGTGCTCTATGCCATGATGATATTTATGGCATTAAATATCATCATGTAGAGAACAGCTATCTTGACTATCATTTTCGTACTTTTAGAAAACCCGAATATAGGAAAAACAATGTTGCGCCTTTTTGGATATTGCTAAAGACACATCCTATTTTACTTAAAGGTTTTCTAGTTTTAAGATTCAAAAAAACATATAGTTATATTAATAGGAATACTTACTCCTATGATAACGAAATCAATTTGTATTCTAACAAAGTCAAAAAGATTTTTCGTATTGCTAAGAAAGCTTTGAAATATTATTTTAATGATAACAACCCATCGACTTGTAAAATAACTAATAACAAGAAAACTCCTTCTGAGAATTCAGAGAATATCCATTCAGTAAACTTGTCGAGTGACAATAATGCAAGTTTAGGAGATAATGCATCTCCAAAGAATACATCCTTCCAAAGCGCAGCGAATGTATTTGCGCCATACGCTCATTTATGGACTTCTTGTAAAAATTGTGAGAGATCCGTTTACAAGCAATGGGCACAAAAAAATAAATATATTTGTAAAAATTGTGCATTTCATTTACCAATGGAGAGTTCCGACCGAATCGAATCTTTGATTGATTTGGGCACTTGGGATCCTACGAATGAGACCTTGGTTTCTATTGACCCCTATGATAAGATTCTTAGAAAAGAAATCAAAGAAAAAGATTCGAAACCTTTTTTTGATAGACTATTATTCTTAGATAATGAAGATTACTTAGAGCAAAAAAATTTGGACCTTTCTCCTATAAACGAAGAATTACTCAAGTATTTAGGACTTGAAGATTGTACAAGTGATGAAATCCTAGAAACCGTCTTTGAGATAAGAAACCATTTAAGAATCATAGCAGGAATTCCAGATATTACATCTGATGAAATAATGGAAAAACTAAAGAAACAATTACGAATACACAAAAAAAAACTTGAAGACCTCATCAATTCTCTTCCCTCAGATTCAGAGGATCTAGATCCAGAGGGCACAGATCCAGAGAAATCTACTATGGAGCAAACTTATACAAATATAGACCAATTCACAAATACAGACCAATCCACTGCAGATATAGACCAATTCACAAATACAGACCAATCCACTGCAGATATAGACCAATTCACAAATATAGACCAATCCACTGCAGACCAATCCACTGCAGATATAGACCAATTCACAAATACAGACCAATCCACTGCAGATATAGACCAATTCACAAATATAGACCAATCCACTGCAGACCAATCTATTGCAAAGAAATACACGCTAAAAGAATTAGCGGAACTATTTCTTATAGAAGAAATAGAAACAAAAGCAGAAATAGAAGAAAAAGAAAAAAATCTTGCTTCTGCTGATAATAAAGATGCTAATCAAAATTCAGAAAATTCAACAGAATCCGAAGATTCAGAAAAATACAAAGAATCCGAAGATTCAGAAAATTCAACAGAATCCGAAGATTCAGAAAATTCAACAGAATCCGAAGATTCAGAAAATTCAACAGAATCCGAAGATTCAGAAAAATACAAAGAATCCGAAGATTCAGAAAAATACAAAGAATCCGAAGATTCAGAAAATTCAACAGAATCCGAAGATTCAGAAAAATACAAAGAATCCGAAGATTCAGAAAATTCAACAGAATCCGAAGATTCAGAAAATTCAACAGAATCCGAAGATTCAGAAAATTCAACAGAATCCGAAGATTCAGAAAAATACAAAGAATCCGAAGATTCAGAAAAATACAAAGAATCCGAAGATTCAGAAAATTCAACAGAATCCGAAGATTCAGAAAAATACAAAGAATCCGAAGATTCAGAAAATTCAACAGAATCCGAAGATTCTGAAGAATTCAAAGAATCAGAACAAGATATACCTTACATGGATAAAGTTGATTTCTATCAAAAAGAAAAAGGTTTGACTGACGCTGTTCAAACAGGAATAGGTCAACTCGACGGTATCCCTGTAGCACTTGCGGTTATGGATTTTCAATTTATTGGAGGAAGTATGGGATCAGTAGTAGGTGAAAAAATAACCCGTTTAATTGAATATGCTACCAATAAATGCTTGCCCCTCATCATTTCCTGTGCTTCCGGAGGAGCTCGTATGCAAGAAGGAACTTTCAGCTTAATGCAGATGGCTAAAATTTCTTCGGCTTTATTGGACTATCAAGTAAGTCAAAATTTACTTTTAGTGTCACTTCTTACATCGCCTACAACAGGTGGTGTTACAGCCAGTTTTGGAATGCTTGGCGATATAATTATTGGCGAACCAGATGCATATATTGCATTTGCAGGTAAAAGAGTAATTGAAGAAGTAATGAAAATCATTGTACCTGAAGGTGTACAGGAAGCTGAATACTTATTTGAAAAAGGCTCATTGGATTTAATTGTACCGCGTAATCTTTTAAAAGGTGTTCTTAGTGAATTATTGAAGTTACATGGGTTCTTTCCTTTGAATCAAAATAAAATTTTGAATCTCAAAAGTAGATACGAAATCCTGTATAAAAAACCTCCAGGGTTTCAATCCTTTGAAAAAAAAAAATGAAAAAAAAATCTGATCGAAATTTGTCTATCCAATTCGAATAGATGTAGATGAGAAAAATCGGAGAGTTATGTTGCTATTTTCAATAGCAAAAATTTGAGACACTAGAGAAACAAAAAAGAATATTTTATTCATTTAATTTAGATATTAAATGCGCATTCAGTCTTTTTGACTGAATTTATCATATATACTTTCTCATGTATACTATACAATATGTGAGAATCATGATACAATAAGAATTCAAAGAGTTTACACTAACAAGTTTTTTTCTAATTTGAATGAAATTGGGTTAGGTTTCAAAAAAGATATTTGAATCCCAACTCAACTAAAAAAAAAGGAAAGGATCCTTTAAAATATGAAATGGATATCTCTGTATCTTTTTTGAATTGAGATTGAAAATTCATACTTTCGAAAGATAATAAAATATGAAAAAAGCTAAACGTAGAATTTCGATTCCACGCATGAATCGGCGTTTCATGTTTGTACGTTCTCGTCGTTTATATAAAACTATAAAACGTAAAATCAAAAAAGGACTTATTCATATTAAAACAAGTTGTAATAATACAATTATAACTGTTACAGATTGGGGGGGTCAGGTAGTTTCTTGGGATTCCGCTGGTACTTCTGGATTCAAAGGTCCAAAAAGAAAAACACCCTATGCTGCTCAAATAGCAACAAAAAATGCTATTTATATGTTAGTGAAACTGGGTATGGAACGAGCAGCAATTAAGATAAAAGGTGGCGGTGCCGGAAGAGCTACAGCATTAAGAACGATTGCTCATAGTGGTGTAAAATTAAGTTTCATACGTGATGTAACACCTATCCCACATAATGGATGCCGGCCTCCTAAAAGAAGACGTGTTTAAAATGATTATCAATGAAAAAATAAGCCACAGAGGACCTCACCGTTCGAGGCGTAACCATAGAAACGATGGAACCCACTATTTTGTTGTTTAAGATAAAATTCTTTATCTTTATGGAAAGGTCAAATAGGGGAAAAGCAAGAATCGTGGTTGGGAAGGTTATAGTAGCAAAAGCCATTGGAATCGATATCTGATATATTGGAGTAATCCATTTTGTTATTGATTGAACTAGGCAGAGAAAAGAATAACTGAAAGAGGAGGAAGTATGCCCACAGACCGATAACTTGATCAACCCAAACGCCCGTAATCTCTTTACATAGAAAAAGGATTTTGCTGTGAACAATAAGTGGGTGGTTTACGTAAACCCAATCCTTTTTTTCTCCTTTGAAAATCCCCAGTCGGTGGGGACTTTTGGTATACCAATGGGCATATCTGAGTCAACAAGATGATCGTGATATTTCTTTGTATATACACTCTCCGGGTGGAGACACACTATCATCAATACCTATTGTTATAAAACATGTGCAAGGTAGGGTTGATGTGCGTACAATAGGTATGGGATTAGCTGCATCAGGTGCATCTTTAATTTTGGCCGGAGGAACAAAGACTAAACGATTCGCATTGCCTCACGCTAGGATTATGATTCACCAACCTCGGACTGCCCCTTTTATAGGCACTCCACGTGAAATAGAAAGGGAAACAGAAGAACTGTTTAGACTTCGTGAGGTTATTGCGGATATGTATTCACAAAATACAGGCAGACCCATAAATGAGATCCAGAATGATCTGGAAAGAGATACTTATATGTCCGCAACAGAAGCCCAAGCTTCTGGTATTGCCGATCGCATAATACGCAAGAAACAAAAAGAAGAAAATAAGAGAAGATCCTGAATGATCTGAATGATTTTGTGTCCATCTATTTCAAAGTCGAATTCCTACTAGATACACGCTAATGAGAACGTTCCATGAGTCTATCGGAATTGGATCTCTATCAAAGGGATTTCATCCCGTAATGAATTGGTATGGTATATTCCTACCGTACCATAGGAAGATTAAGAACTCGAATCCTGATTAATACTAGGACTCATAAGGAAGAAATTGGAGTTATGGTATGATCATAACGCTTCCATCGGGTTATTCTAATCTACCTCTTTGTATTTTATGTTCAAAAAAGGAGAGATTATGGCAAAAAAAAGGAGATAATGTGTTTTTAGAAGAATTGATGCAAAGATATTTACAAGAATCGGCTCTAAAACCACAGTGGAAGTGTATTGATTCATATATACATAATGTATGTTTACATTATGGTCGTTTCATTCTATTCCCACTTCCGAAAGGTCAAGCTGAGTGTATTGGTATTACCATGCGAAAAGCTCTACTGTTAGAGACAAAAGTCACAGCTGTCAGACGCGTGAAATTTAAGAATGTGAATATACCTTCTGAATATGGTAATATAGAAGGTATTTTTGAAAATGTCCATCAAATCCTATCCAATTTTTCAAATGTTGTATTGAGGGGTTTTACAGATAAAGTTATCAAAGCATCCATTCGTGTGAGAGCGAATAATCCAGATCCAATAGTAGTTGCTCATCACATCGAAAACCTACCGCCTACTCTAAAAATAGTAGATAAATACGGATACTTATTTTGTACAAAAGAAAATAAAGATTTCTCGATAGAATTGACAATCGAGAGATCTAGATTTTCTGATTTTCAAAAGGAAAGCATAGATAAATCGCAAAATAAAGATGGGAGTTATTTTGTAGAGAATATACCCATGCCTGTTATAAATGCTAATTATACGATTCATAAGTTTGGAAATGGAAATAAAGACGCAGAGATACTTTTTTTTGAAATATGGACCAATGGAAGTTTAACTCCTAAAGAAGCAATTCGTGACGCTTCTATGAATTTGATTGGATTATTTAGTCATTTTCTACATCCAGAAGAAGAGGATGTGAACATTGATTTGACAAGAAATCAAGAGACCTGTAATTTGCCTGTGTTCCTCCTTAGCTATGAAAAAACGCTAAAGGAAATAGTCGCAAGATACGAAAGTTTCCTTGACTTCACAGAAACAGAACTTTTAAAAAGGAAAAAAACTCAAGGGAAAGTAAGAATCCCATGGGATTCTCTTTTTGTTGACCAATTACACTTTTCACTCGAAACCAGTTCACTTATTGAAAAAGCCGGGATCACTACGATCCAAGACTTGTTTGTTGAGTTTTCTTCGAACAACTGCAAGAATATATTTCATTTGAATATGGAGGCACTGCTAGAAATAGCTACGAGGCTAATAGCGCTAAATGAGATTTTGAGGAGCTGCTCTAGGTATAAATAAATAAAAAGTTTTTATTTTGAATCCATTAAAAGCCTTTCTCTTCTTTTTCTAATGTTTTTTGACATTAGAAAAAGAAGAAATCTTTTCATCTTTGATACAAAGCTTCTTTTTTTTCGCGGAATGATTCATATTCAAAATAATGTATGTCAGGAATAATTAGTTTGAAGTAACTATTCCTTACATATCTACACCATAATAAATACTTCACGAATCCATTTAAAAAAGACCTAAAGTTAAGGACTTATCAATAGGCAATGTGGCTCCAATACCTAACCAAAGTGCGACTATGGTACCGATTAAAAAAACCGTTGTAGCTACTGGTCGGCGAAATGGATTTTGGAATTTATTGACATTCTCCAAAAAAGGTACTGTCAGTAATCCCAATGGTACTGAAACCATTAAAAGAACGCCCAATAACTTATTGGGTACTGTACGAAGTATTTGAAACACGGGGAAAAAGTACCATTCAGGTAAGATTTCCAAAGGAGTTGCAAAAGGGTCCGCCGGTTCACCAATCATGGATGGTTCTAAAACCGCTAAACCTACGTTACATGCAATAGTACCTAGAATTACTACAGGAAAAATATATAAAAGATCGTTGGGCCATGCGGGTTCCCCATAATAATTATGTCCCATCCCTTTAGCTAATTTTGCTCTTAACACAGGATCATTCAAGTCAGGTTTTTTTGTTATTAGGATAGGTGAATTTTTGTGTATAGATCCATCCCCCGAAGGAACCGGACATGATAATTTTTGATCATCCGGCTCGAGCAAGACTCAAAAGAATCAAACCAATATCGAATGTCTAATTAATATATTAATGTATATAAGACTCCATGATAAGAGTTTATACGATCCCATTTTCAAAAGTTACAATTCCAACCAGGGATTGCAACAAATTCGAATTTTTTTTCGAAGGAAATGCTCACTGTCCAAGTAGGCTTACAAAATTGATCATGATCAAGCGCTTTTTGGATTGTCTCATGTCTCTTGATTGGTTTTTCTCGATAAAATATCTTGATTTTTTCCATACAAAGTATTTACTTGTTACTAAAAAAATCTAACCTATATTCTTCCTTAGATCCCTTCTTTCACTCTGATAGTATGATAGATAGGAATCAATGCAAAGGAAATGAATGCATTTCTATACTAAAATAATGAAGTAGAGTAGATGAAATTCAGAAAATGGAATAGACAGAAATTTGAATCATGCCACATCATTTCATTTTATTTTACAGATCTTACAGAGCCTGTTTATGAATGACATTATTCAGGTATGATCATAGAGAATATTCTCTTTAAGTGAACCGGCCTATCTTTTACTACATAAATAAAGTAAAGGGTTTACGTAGGTCTTGGCTGGATCCGGAGACACCTTTGGTTGTGATTTATAACGTGGCGGAGAAAATCATATCATGTATCCGCATGGCTAAATCAATAGTTCAAGTCACACACTCCCTTAATCCATCCTTTCTTTGCAAAATTCACTTCAACTAGTCGTATTAGCTACGGAATAGAAGACTCTATGGTTGAAGAGAAGTATCTAAATAACATGTGTGATTTTTTTTTTCAAAAAAACCATATATATAGCAATGAAATCCTTTTATCCTCCCCAATAGGATATATGATCAATTGAAAATATTGATGTTATGTTTTCTTTATAAAGGACCTGAAATTCCTTGCTTACGTATCATTAGAAAGTGCATCAACATAAATACAGCAGTAAGAAGAGGCAACACAAAAGTATGTAAACTGTAAAAACGAGTCAAGGTGGATTGACCAACACTAGCACTTCCACGTAATAACTCCACTAAAGGTGATCCGATTAGTGGGATGGCTTCAGGTACACCAGTTACGATTTTAACTGCCCAATAACCAATTTGGTCCCAAGGTAAGGAATAACCGGTTACACCAAAAGATGCTGTTAATACAGCCAAAACCACACCTGTAAGCCAAGTTAATTCGCGGGGTTTTTTAAACCCACCTGTGAGATACACACGAAATACGTGTAGGATCATCATTAGAACCATCATACTCGCTGACCACCGATGAACCGAGCGAATTAACCAGCCAAAGTTGGCCTCAGTCATTATATACTGGACAGAAGAGAAAGCTTCTGTAACAGTAGGACGGTAGTAAAAAGTCATAGCAAAACCTGTAGCTACTTGTACTAGAAAACAAGTAAGTGTGATCCCCCCTAAACAATAAAATATATTAACATGAGGAGGAACATATTTACTAGTTATATCATCTGCAATCGCCTGAATCTCGAGACGTTCCTCAAACCAATCATATACTTTATTGAGATAGGTAACCCCGGGTAGACGACTCCCCCTCTGAGAACCGTATATGAAAATTTCATTTCATACGGCTCAAGCTGAAACACAAAAATAGGGATTTCAACGGATATTGAATAAATAGGTTAAAACTGAATTAACCATTTGGTGGATTTGAACGAACATATGAAGTAATAAAATCCGTAATTTGATCTTTGTGATTAAAATGCCAAAAAATATCAAGTTGGCTCATTTATCTTTTTTTATGTGGATTGTTACAGGCCTTTTGAATCTTCTCCTTCCTATTTTGAATTTTGATTCTTCATTGGATTTATTGTTTTCTGTACATAAATCAGACTTCTTCAATTTTACTAATTGATAGGAATTCTCTTGTTGAGATCCTATGAATCACTTGAAACCTCAGATTCATACTAGAACCACGATGATTTCTTCTCAAGTTAAACTCAAAGATTCTCTGAGTAAGAATCCTTTGATTGATCACTTTTTCAAAAATAGATTAGATAGAATGACTTGACTCAACAAGATCTATAGAAAGAGTTTTCCTTTGGTCAAAATCAAAATCTTACGAAGTATAATTCATTTGATTTATGAAATCACTATCATAGTTAATATATTCCCATTTTTTTGAGTTCGGTTACGAGGTCTGACTGAATAATAGGTATGAATCATAGTTTCATTTTGTCTTGGTCTATTTTATTTCGTGTTCCAGATACTAGAAGAAATATCTGACGAGGTTGAATTCATAGAGATAACAGATTTATTTGTTCTATGTATTATCCATAGGATCAATTACAACAAGTCACACACTCATTTTCCAAAAATACCGAAACAGATAAATTCCACGGTCGAACTACCAAAATCTTTAGAAATCAAAATTTTGAATGAATAGTCATTTTTTCGTTACTGAAAAGACCAAAACCTCATAGTTTTGAAAAGCCTAACTCCTAGGGATTCCATCTAATAAAACAGAAGAGTTGTAAATTTCCAAAAGAATACATAGGAATACAGCAAATAGAGCCATTGCAACTCCCATAAGTGGTGTAGTACCCCAACCCGGAGCTACTTTACCATATTCTGAATTCAAAGGTTTTAATAAATCTCCTACAGGAGTTCGTCTTGGTCCAGATCTAGAACTATCTTCAACGGTTTGTGTAGCCATAAATTCTATTCTATTCAATAATGATTGGTTAACATCTGTTGACTTTATATACTATTCTGTTGTACTTCTAAATAAACGATCTTATAATCCATTCTGGAAATTTTTGAAAAATGGAAACAGCAACCCTAGTCGCGATCTTTATATCTGGTTTACTTGTAAGCTTTACTGGGTATGCCTTATATACCGCTTTTGGGCAACCCTCTCAACAACTAAGAGATCCATTCGAAGAACATGGGGATTAATTGATTGAATCAAAGTAATGAGTCTCCTGGGAGGCCCATTACTTTGATTCAATCAAAAATTCTGTTATTTTTTGATTTTAGTTGGAACCTTAGGTGGTTCTCGAAAAAAGATAGCGAAAAAGATTATCCCTAAAGGTCGAAACTAAAAGGAATGTATAAACCAATGCTTTCCATAGATTCGATCGTGGTTTAGTTTACGATTATAGCTTCCACACCTATTCATTTAAGATTCGATCATTTATCGTATAAAGAAAAAGAATCAAAGAGAAGATGATGATTCAAGTCAAGATTTCTTTTTTTTGTATCTCATGAACAAAAAAAAAGAAGATAGAAATATACTACAATAATGCTGTATCAAACTGCTTGTCTCTTTGTAGTTGGATCTCCAACTTTTTGGAATGTTCCGAATTCCACTTGAACATCCAAATCTGGATCAATACCAGCAAAAACATCTCTGAACAAGGTTCTAGCGCCATGCCAAATGTGTCCGAAAAAGAAAAGCAACGCGAATGTAGCATGTCCAAAAGTAAACCAACCCCTTGACTACTGCGAAAAACACCGTCAGATTTCAAAGTAGCTCGATCTAATTCAAAAATCTCACCTAATTGGGGCACGTCTAGCATATTTTTTTTAACAGTAGCAGGATCTGAATAACTGACTCCATTAAGTTTCACCACCATAGAACTCAAACAGTTACACCTACTTGTTCAACACTATATTTTGATTCTGCCCTTCTAAAAGGAACATCGGCCCTCACAATCCCGTCGTCATCTACCAAAACTACCGGAAATGTTTCAAAAAAAGTAGGCATACGACGTTACAAAAAGCTCTCGACCTTCTTTATCTCTAAAAAGGGGGTGCCCTAACCATCCAACTGCTATTCCATCTCCGTTATCCATTGAACCTGCTCTAAATAATCCTCCTTTTGCCGGATTATTACCAATGTAATCATAAAAAGCTAATTTCTCAGGAATTTGAGACCCAAAGCTTCTGATTAAACTCAGATTTTTCGGCTAGCCCAGCGCTAACTCTTCGATATATTTCCTGTTGAAAGTATCCCTGGTCCCATTTGATAACGGTAGGACCAAAATAATTCGATTGGGGTAGTTGCTGAACCATACCACATGGTTCCTGCAACAACAAAAGCTGCAAAAAAAAACAGCAGCAATACTACTGGAGAGTACTGTTTCAATATTTGCCCATACGTAATCCTTTGTATAGACGTTGAGGCGGGCGGACACTCAAATGGAATAACCTGCTAATATGCCTAACGTACCCGCTGCAATATGATGAGAGGCTATTCCTCCTGGAATAAAAGGATCAAAACCATCCACACCCCAAGCTGGATTTACAGCTTGCACTTTTCAGTTAGTCCATAAGGATCGGACACCCATATTCCAGGACCGTACAATCCTGTTACATGAAATGCGCCAAAGCCAAAGCAAGCTACACCTGAGAGAAATAAATGAATTCCAAAAATCTTGGGCAAATCTAAAGAAGGGTTTTCCTGTACGTTCATCACAGAATACTTCTAAGTCCCAATATACCCAATGCCAGATAGCTGCCAAGAAGCACAAACCAGAAAATACTATAGTCCCGCTGCAACACCTTCATAACTCCAAATACCTGGATTTGTTACAGTTCCTCCTGAAATATTCCAACCACCCCATGAATTGGTTATTCCTAAACGAGTCATGAAAGGTATAACGAACATGCCCTGTCTCCACATTGGATCAAGAACGGGATCAGAGGGATCAAAAACCGCTAATTCGTATAAAGCCATCGAACCGGGCCCAACCAGCAACTAGAGCTGTGTGCATTATATGAACAGAAAGCAATCGACCGGGATCATTCAATACGACAGTATGAACACGATACCAAGGCAAACCCATGGAAATACCCCTTAAGAGAAATAGAAAACTATGTCACTTTATTTTATCGCATTAAACTCAAAAGACTATATACTGTGGTACCTCACCTTTTTGCAGTAGATTCTGTATCAGAAAGGGGCTCATTTTGATTTCATCCCATTGAAAATCAAAATAAGGGAACAACTCCGTTCGTAAGAACAAAGAGAAGCAGATCTATTCTATACCCGATAAGTACCAATACGCAACGGGAAGATTGCATTAGAATTAGAAATCTTGATCATTCTTTCAAATAATCAATCCCTTGGTTCCAGCATTCATTTCTGTCTTACTCTATCAAAAAATCCTTTCCAATGGATCAAATAGAAGTAGAAAAAAAAAGAAGAAAAAGGAATGAAGGCAGGAATTCATGGATTTTTCACGTTTTTTTATTCAAGTGTACTTTTT
>JAMFTS010005052.1:0-30619 GCA_028095005.1 Rhynchospora pubera | reverse complement strand
AAATACAATGTAAAAAAAAAGTGATTCTAATCGGGGCCGAAGTGATAATGAAGGCCTTATAACTTAAAAGTAAATCCAAAAGGTGACAAACATGCATGTGCAATTAAAACCCCAGCAAGATTTTATAATACTGTAATAATAGTCTAAATAGAATTGTGAGGCATGCGCATGCTGCATGCACCAACTAACAGTAAAATGACATAATTAATCTGAATTTAGTTATTACCTGTCGGCTGCTTAAATATTAAAATTTTCTTTCTGGAAGAAGTTGCTTTCTTACTTGCAAGATACTCTTCGGGGAACGTTGATTTCCAATTTTGAACCTTTGAAATCTGTACATTTTGATACACTGGCCCTTGTTTCGGCGGCATTAAACTTGTTCAACTAGTACAGAAGTAGTACAGAGGGAATTTGGACCAAATGTATCAGAACAAGTACTTCCATCAATAAACTCACCAATTGGATTCGAACCAACGAGCTGCGCCCTTTTTAGGTGAGTGGGTTAGTTGATTGAAATTATGTGGAAACATCTTTATGGTTATATGTCTTCCTTAGCGGCCTGAGTGAGTGCACATTGCCAGGGGCCGTTTGGATCCCATGGAGATTTTGGAGAATTTCATCTTCCTACCATAAATTTATTATAAACAATCCAAACTCTTTACAAAATTACACACTTTCCAATAAATTTATTCCTAAAAATTTCAACTTCTCCAACTTCCCCAAATTCCTAAGCGATCCAAACGGCCCTAGGTTCTCTAGGTAAAGTTACGCCATCTATCCACAGCTTCTCAATGTTTGAAATATATGCAAAAATGACGCCACAAAATCTACTAGCCTTTTTCTTGACAACTTTTCTCATATGATAGTGACAACTCACTTGTATGCTTTTATTAAGCAGTCATGTCTCATGTGTCACTTTTTGGTAACACTAAAATTTTCTACAGTGAGTTCTTCTTTCTTACGTAAGTTTAGATTTTTATTGTCCATCACCATCAGCAGTCTTATCGTTCTTGACTTCAAAGTCCGTGCTTTGACCGGTGCCCCAAAATTTTCTTTCAGATAAGGGTAACTTGGTAATTAATATATGGTGCGTCACTATGTGTTTATTACATTTTGTCTCAACTATTTACCATCCATATGCTTATTAAAATTTCACGTAGGGCTTATGTGATATATAAATATTATTTAATTAAACATCTCGGACCAAAAAAATTCATTTATATGTATATAAAAGGTCATTGAAAATTTGAAACGCTATCATATTAATTACGCCTTTCTTACACCTTTTTACAATAAAATCTTTAGACCACATATAAGTTGTAAAAATTAATAAAGTTCAGTGCTCATGATGTTGTTCTTGTTTATTTGAGCAGAGTAGGGATTGAGGTTCCCACAATTGAAGTGAGGTATGAGAACCTGAGCATAGATGCAGAGACTCATGTGGGAAACAGAGGGCTGCCTACTGTCCTCAATGCCACCATGAACACAATTGAGGTGTCCCACAAGACTCATATGCCATAATGACAAAATTACATCTCATTAATTAAACATTTCCTTTTGCGCTAATAATTTTGTTTGACTAACTTAACTAATTCCTATTACTCTTTTTGTTTAGTCGATTGCAAACTTGCTTCACATTCTACCGAGCAGAAAAAAGAAGATGCCAATCTTGCATGATGTTAGTGGTGTCATTAAACCCTGCAGGTACTTGTTTTTTTTATGTAAGATATTTTTCAGAAACACTCTGCAGTCTGCACACATCTATCTATGCATGTACTTGTTTTCAGAAACTTTTCCGAACTTTCCCATAGTTTGCTAGAATTATTATTGTCACTGGGGACTAATCTAGCGCTCAATATTTGAGTTAAAAATAAAGAAAATTGATTACTGCAATTGTAAGTTTGCCATCCCTGCCATAACTAAATATAAAGTGAACATATAGACGATCTAAATGAATACATACAAACAAATAAGTTCAATGAAAATTAGTTGAATATGCATGTAAACTTCTGAACAAGTAATGACAACACTTATTTGTTTGTAAGTGTTCACTTAGATCGTATATATGTTCACCTTATTTGCTGTATATGTTCACTTTGGGTGTGTTTGGATGCAACAGAATAAGCCGTGAATAGGGTATAAGAATAAGAAATTTCGGTTTGTGTGCTTATCCTTATTCCTTATTCTTATACTATGATTTTGTTAGTATAGGAATAAGGGCTCAAATTCCTTATTCTTATGCCATTTGTTTTGCACAAGAATAAGAATAAGCACGCAAATCGAAATTTTTTATTCCTATTCCCTATTCCCGGCCTATCCAAACACACCCTTTATATTTAGCGATAGTTGAGATGGTATATTTGCCGATGACACTTATAATTCCTGACAAATAAATATTCAAATATGTTATAATTATTGAATTTGTAAAGATTAATATACGTTATATTTTTTAGTGATGATAGAAATAATTATATATGATGCTTATATAAACATATATTTTTTTACTTTGTGGTTACTAATTTAAATCGAGTTAGTATTAAAATTAAAGTTTACCACGTCATGAAATAATTTTTCACATAAGAGAGAAAAGAGAGTAAAAAAATATTTGAAATTAAAAAATTACTGCCGCCACACCACATGCAAAAACATAGATAGCATTGATCAAAATTTAAAGTAAAAAACCATAGATACAAAAAAGGCGTAAGTTCTTAATGGTTAATTTTATCTGTTTGATTTAAATATTAACTACACTACTTCTGTATAGGATGACACTGCTCTTGGGTCCCCCTGGAGCCGGCAAGACCACCTTACTGTTAGCCTTGGCCGGAAAGCTAGGAACAGATCTCAAGGTTAACCACTTCTTGGAAAATTTGAAGCCATATTAACTTTAATTAATCTGTACAACTTACAAAAGAATTTGGAAAAAAACATATGCAGGCTTCAGGGAGAGTGACATACAACGGGCATGATATGAATGAATTTGTACCAGAGAGAACAGCTGCTTATATCAGTCAACATGATCTGCACATGGGAGAGTTGACTGTCAGAGAAACTCTTGCTTTTTCAGCTCGGTTCCAAGGAGTCGGTTCCCGATATGGTACGATTCTCTCTCTGCTTTTCTTTCCCCTTTCATTTTATTTCTGAGATATGTGTGGTATAAATAAATATTTCTAAATTCCTAATTCAGTAAGAGCCTGCTCTGATGAATTATGTTAATTAATTACATCTACTAGTGAGCTGTAGAATAGTCGTTGATGAATCGGTACTTGTTCAAGTAAAGGTCCAGATAAAGATAACTTTAACTAACAAATAAAATAAACAACTTATCTGGGCTTTGTAAGCCAAACTCTATTTGGCAAATTCATGCATACTTAAACAATTTTTCTAATGCAATTTCAGATATGCTAACTGAGTTGTCAAGAAGGGAGAAAGCAGCAAATATCAAGCCTGACCCCGACATTGATTTGATGATGAAGGTTGTTTTCAGTGTTTCATAATAAACTGTCTCCTATCATATGAAAATTTAAAATTAATTTATTGGACAAACAGAGGAAATAATTACATTATTTGTATATTTTTCCATATTTGCCAGGCAACTGCAATGGGAGGCCAAGAAGCTAATGTAGTTACAGATTACATAATCAAGGTACATTTAGTTTTAATGAAAATGTTGAATGTCAAGAATTAAAGCAACGGAAGAGCTGGTGATTTTCCTCTTTTTGGTGTTTCATCTTCTTTTCATTTTGGTTTGCACAATTACAGATATTAGGACTGGACGTATGTGCAGATATCATGGTAGGAAATGATATGATTCGAGGTATCTCTGGTGGTCAAAGGAAGAGGGTCACTACAGGTAAATTTCTATGTACTCATTTTCGTTTACATCTGTAAACGACTAGTCAAGAAGTTCGCGAACAGTCTAGTTCTTGGGTTGTTTGGTTCTCGCGAACTAGCCTAGTTCGTGAACTTCTAGTTCACATATGATGCCAAACACATATAAATTTATATTGGGATTGCCAAAAAGCTCATGTCATTTGTGAATGAAAGCCTGTGAGCATCTCTTATACATCTCAAATCTTACCATTTTCTGAAGGAAGTTTTTTGTACGTAACTCTGGTTCTTGTACAGGTGAAATGCTAGTCGGTCCCGCAAAAGCTCTATTCATGGATGAAATATCTACGGGACTTGACAGCTCAACCACATTCCAGATAGTGAACTCCATTAGGCAGTCCATCCACATCCTCCAGGGGACTGCTCTCATCTCACTTCTCCAGCCGGCACCAGAGACTTATGATTTATTTGATGACATAATACTCATTTCTGATGGCCAAGTTGTTTACCACGGCCCACGCGAAAATGTGCTCGAGTTCTTCGAGACCATGGGGTTCAAATGCCCTGAGAGAAAGGGTGTTGCTGACTTCTTGCAAGAGGTAGGAAACTTAAACAATCACTATGACTATATTGAAACTTCTGGATTAGTTGGAATACCTAGATTTTTCATCAATTTAAATATTCATATTTCAAATAAATACAATGTGCCAATCATATATTTTATTTTGTTTCAAAATTAATTAGGTGACATCAAGGAAGGACCAACAGCAATATTGGGCAAGAAGTGACGAACCATACAGATATGTGCCTGTGAAGAAGTTTGCAGAGGCTTTCAAGTCCTTTCATGTTGGTCAGGCAATGCTGAATGAGCTTGCAGTCCCTTTTGATAAGAGCAAGAGCCACCCGGCAGCTCTGACAATCACGAAATATGGTGTCAGCACAAAGGAGTTGTTGAAGGCTCAGATTGATAGGGAAATTTTGCTGATGAAAAGGAACTCCTTTGTCTACATCTATATGATTTTTCAGGTAAGCTTTATTAAATTCGCAACAAGAAAAGTAGTAAATTAGGCCAACAAGCTGATTTTTATATGGAAATAAAGAACTGTACGAGCTCCTTGCACATTATATGCTGGTTGCTGGAGCGAGGGATTTGGGTTGGGAAGGTGGTGGGGTTGGTTTGGGGGGGGGCGTGGGAGGGTTGTCAAACTGTTTTAAATAGTTTTTTTTTTAAGGTAGGGTGGCGAAAGCCACACCTACAGGATTAAATTGAATTAAAAGAATTAAAAAAATATATACAAAGGTTTATGTACAACACTCGAAAGAAAATTAAAAGGAAAAGAAGCAAGGTAAAAATTCCTATACAACCTAATAACACTCGAAACTAAAACGCTTGTTCAACCAAAAGCTTTCCAGAGAGCACAGTCTTGGATGGCTCTTCCTGCAACTTGCCAGATATTTACTTTTTTGGCTTCAAATATTATTCCATTTCTTGCCTTCCATAGGTTCCAAATTACAGCCGCGATGCCTGTGTCCTTCCATTTTAAATAGTTATCATAATTATTTATTTGTATGTTTATTTGTTCATTCATTTATTTGAAACTTTTCAGTTGACAATATTAGCATTTATTTCCATGACGATGTTCTTGCGCACGAGGTCGCACCACGACACCTCAACCGATGGGAGTAAATTCTTTAGTGCACTTTTCTTTGGAGTTGTGATGATAATGTTTAATGGGTTTTCTGAGATGGCCATGACAATTATGAAGCTTCCAGTTTTCTTCAAGCAACGGGATCTACTTTTCTTCCCTGCATGGACATACACCATACCAGGGTGGATCGTTAAGATCCCCATTGCATTTGGTGAAGTGTTTGTTTGGGTTTTTATGACATACTATGTCGTAGGGTATGATCCAAATGTTGGAAGGTAATGAAAACTCTTTCCCCACAAATGTTGTTACTTTTTGCACTTGTACATACTGACTGATGATCTAATATTGTGGTGGTTAATTTCTCAACCTTAAAGTTACTATACATAAGTAATAAAATTTTTTCCCATGGAAATATCTTCTTGTCCTTTTTTATTGGTGCCACTCATTTAGCTTTCATAGTGACACTTTTGTTACCTGTAATGAGGAGTTACAAGCCAAGTGCACTGAGGGTTCTGATTATCATAATTGGTCCAGTTAGGTATGGTTCATATAAAAAATTCTAATTATTTGGACCAGATCTGTTAATCAAACATTTGATTTTTTAAATTAAATGCTTGGGAATCCACCGGAACTTCTTTTGATGGAAGAATTGATTGAGACTGAAATTTTGGTTTCTACATATTAAGTTACAAAAAAGCGACATACATTTTATTGAATAACAGGCAGAGATCATTTTTTTTTTCTTTTTGTCTTCTTGATTTAATGAAGATTGTAGCTGTCTGTTCTGAGCAAGTTCAGTTTGAAGTATCTCTACAAGTAGCTAATTAATTTTCAACCTAATTTCTTAATTTGTAGGCTCTTTAAGCAATATATTCTTCTTATTTTGGCCAACCAAATGTCCGGCGGTCTTTTCCGATTCATGGGTGGATTAGCAAGAAACATGGTTGTTGCAAACACTTTTGGATCATTTGCCATATTACTGATGCTTGCTCTGGGTGGATTTATTCTCACAAGAGGTACAAATGCTGTTTTCCCCCTCCTGTAGTGATCTTTGTACTAGCTGAACTACCAGCAGTATATATATATATATATATATATATAGAGGTGGGCTAAAGTGCCATAGATGGCAATGCCATAGATGTCTTGTTTTAGATATTTTTTTAAGATCCGAAATTCAATCGGTCGATCCAAACCGTTCAAATTGATCACCATATTGAAATACCATTGGAGACCAAATTTTACATTTTTTTTAATTTTTTTGGTATTTATTTTGATATGTTCAAATTGGAGGGTCTGAAATACTCCAATTATAACGTTTTTTTAAAATATCATAATAAATAGCAAAAAAATTCGAAAAAATATAAAATTTGGTCTCCAAGAATATTTTAATGTGGTGAATAACTTGAACGGTTCGAATTGAGCATTTGAATTTTGAATCTCGAAAAATGACTCTATGGCACAGGACCCTTTGTGCCATCTATGGCACATTAGCCATCCTATATATATATATATATATATATATATATATATATATATATATATATATATATATATATATATATATATGTATATATATGTTTACAAACGACTTCGTTTTACTTCTTTGCAGACAGCATCAAGAAATGGTGGATATGGGGCTACTGGATCTCTCCATTGATGTATGTGCAAAATGCTATAGCTGTAAACGAATTTATGGGACACAGTTGGGATAAGGTAAAGACATGACAGCAATTGGTCTATATTGAGAGTAGGTGGTTAAGTTTAATCTACGCTTGTACTTAACTGTAGAGGTAATTGATGGAACAATTACAGTATGTTAATGTTCCGAAAAACCAGAGATAAGGCAAAGTATACTATCATTACAAATGTGAGAAGAAGGAAACCATGGGCGAATGTAAACATCAAAGAAAACTTAGACAATGCAATTGTGATATTATCAATTTTAATTCTGAATTGTACATAACTATGTTTTCTTGAATCTCCTACAACTTTTTCTGGTAGCCTTGTAGTCTGTTCTTGTTAACATGCCTACACTAGTAATTGGAAGTTTGGAAATTAAGAAGACTCAAAAAATAAAATTAATATCTATCACTTCAAATTTTCCAGGTTGTCAATGGAACAAGAATCGGGACAGCATTTTTGAATAGCCGTGGAATCTTTGCCGAATCCAGATGGTACTGGATAGGCTTTGGTGCCTTGATTGGGTTCATCCTTCTCTTCAATTTTCTCTACACTCTTGCTCTCACCTTCCTTGAGCGTGCGTACTATTTCTTAGGATAACTCATTTTTTGAAATTTAAACAGTACACTTAGAAAAAAAAAATGATATTGGAAAGCTTTGGCCTGTTTAAAATCAGAGAGTTGACTGTTGAGATATTCTTTTCAACTCTCCGCAACCAAGACACCACATAATGTCGAAAAAGAAAAAACTGCAAAGTGTATAGCACATATTGATGAAATCCTTCAATTTCAAATGTTAAGCATGGATTTCATTAATTCATTTATTTCATGCAGCTTACGGCAAAGATCAGCCCATTGTGTCTGAAGAGACACTAAAAGAGAAGCATGCAAATTTAACTGGTGAGATTTTAGAAGGATCGTCTAGAGGAAAGAGATCATCCTCCCTACATCGTAGCTCCCGTCATGGCAGTTCAATTGGAAACATGAGCAATCAGGCAAAATCAGCACGTGAGATCATTGGATCAGATAAGAAAGGCATGGTCCTTCCTTTTACACCACTCTCGCTCACTTTCGATGACATCATGTACTCAGTCGACATGCCACCGGTAAGTAGACCTGATTAACGTTGCTAACGATCACAGAACTGCCGTCTTCCGTTATCGTTTAGATTCAGCGAACGACACAGATAGTCCTATCGTTAACCAGTTCGTTTATCAAACGGTACAACTTTCAGTTCCGTTAATCGTTTACGTTTAAGTAAACGGCATAACGGTTAAACGTTTATACCGTATAATTTGTGCCTTTATGAAGGATAACGAAATTAAATTCAGAAAAAAATTATGCAAAATGTAAAAAAAATCACACATGATATAAAGAAAACATGCATACATTAATACAATAACGTATCAGTACAAACACCAACAAAATACTCCAAGTTGCAGTACAAACACTAACAAAATACTCCAAGTTGCATTTCAATTACATTACCCACAAACACCAACAAAATATGACAAGTTGCAAATCTAAACCCTAAACCCAGATCTGAAACTTCATTCTCAGAATTCATTGAGGAGCCAAAGACATGCAAATATGCAATCCAGGCTTCAACCCAAAGAACAACAAAAAGTATCATCATTGAATATCATTGCTTCAGATCTGAGGAGCCAAAGATATGCAATCCAGGCTTCAACTATGTATCAAGGCACCAAAAATATACTAAATGAAAGGCAACAATAACTCAACAAACTAGAATTGGCTTACTGAGGGGAGCCAACTGAAGTACACAAGTACACAACATTAATCCTCAATGCTACCTCCTTCATCAATAGTCCATAGAGGCTCACCAATTTTTTCACCTTTTTCTGTAGTAACACAAACAATGAAGCATGTTAATTATTTGCACAAAGTAAACTACAAAAGAAGCAATTTAAAGAAAACAATGAGTCAAGCATGAAAGATACCATTAATTGATGCCCTCAACCAATCTTGAGCACAAAGTAAAGCTTCAATGCTCTCATCATTGAGAGAGCTCCTAGCTGGACTGAGTATTCTGCCACTTGTACTAAATGCAGATTCAGATGCTACTGTTGAAATTGGGACAGCCAAGATGTCCTTAGTTAATTGAGACAGTATTGGGTATTTAGGAGACTTCAATCTCCACCAAGCTAGAATGTCAAAGTCCTCATCAACAGTTGCTTCATCAACTTCAGTAGCTATTTAAACAAATAAATAACTAAAGATTAAATATAAATGAAAGAATTGGAAACTTAAAAAAGATCAAAATTGAAAAAGAAAGGTTAAGTAGTACATCACCTAGATAGTCTTCTAGCTCAGATTTTGGAGGTTCACTGTTCTTCCTTTCTTTTATATAGTCTTTCAATGCAGCCCTAGAATTAGTTGCACTACCACTAGCACTAGCACCAGCAACAACAATTGTTTTTTTCCTATTACGTACAATTTTAATTATCAAGTTAATATAAGAAAAATAACACTTAAGACTTATATAAAATCTGAAATGCTTATACCTCTTTGACACTCTAGCTCGGTTCTCATCACTTGCATTTTCTTCAACATAATCATTGAACAATGCTTTCATGCACTCTCTCAAATTTGCAATGAAGTTATCACATTCTTCAGGAAATAATTCTTTCATGTAGTACTCAACGACATAAAGTTTACATCTAGGATCAAGCACACAAGCTATTGCCAACAGAGAATTACCAATGGACCAATACTTATCAAACTTGTCAGTCATTTCAGCCCCCATTTGCACAATGAATGGAAATGGACTACTGGACATCCTTTTAATGCTCAGATAAACCTCAGCAAACTCAGGGAAGAAAAGATTTAATGTTGGATACTTAGTGCCACTCAATTTTAATGTGGCTTCATAAAAGACCTTCAAATAACTAACTAAACATTCTACTGCATCCCATTTGAATTCAGCTGGTTTCAAGTAGTACCTCTTATCAAGGTTACTGTACCTACATAGGGCTGGTTTCAACTCCAAAGCTAGTACCAACATCAAATATGTGGAGTTCCATCTTGTTGGAACATCCCAAGCTGGCTTCTTAAATGGAATTTGACTCTGCAATAACAATAAAAGAATATATTAAAAATAAAATATAGGATGCTAATAAGTAATAACAATAAAAGAATATATTAAGAAATAATATAATATATTAAACATAACCTGAGAGCAAGCCAGCTTGAATTTCTCCATCCTTCCTTGAGAGTGTTTAATGTACTTCATCGTGTCACGAATATCTCTTATCTCATCCTTCAGAACACTTAATCCATCTTGTACAATCAAATTTAGGATGTGACAACCACATCTCTGGTGGAAGACTTGACCATCCACTGGTAAGTCATCTTGGATGGGTGTCTTTGCAAACAGTTCATTGATGCAAGCATCATTGGAAGAAGCATTATCAAGGACAAGACAGAATGCCCTTTTATCTAAGTTCCATAATACCAATTTTTCATAAAAAGCCTCAGCTATGTGTTTACCAGTATGTGGGCTTGGCAATGGCACAAATGTAATGATCCTTTTTCTCAAAATCCATTTTTCATCAATGTAGTGACATGAAATTGCCATAAAACCCCTATCTCTACCCTTGTTGGTCCACAAATCACTGGTAAAACTAAATCTACAAGTAAAGTTGCCCCAACTGTTCATAAAGAGTAACATGTTGTTCTTCATAGAACTTAATGCAGTCTGATCTAAGGGTCATTCTTGATGGAATTTTGAATGAAGGTTGCAATTCATTAAATAACAACCTCAAATAATAGTGGTTGACACAGTTAAAGGGATATTCATGGGCTATTACCAACATTGCCAAAGCCTTTCTACATTTCATCTGATCAAAGACCCAAGGAATAAGTTCTGTTCCTTCTGTTTTAATAACAAAAAAAATAAAATTTATCAGTAATAAATCAAAACAACTGAATGAAATAATATAAGTCATAATAAATGAATTATATCAAAACAATTAAATTTACCTGCTGATTTGGCAGCTTGCAACATTTTTTGCAAAGCATCACGCCTATTTCTAGGAAATTTTTTACACCCTTTGTCAATGTGATTCTTCATAGAAGCAGTGCCTCTTTGTTGCCCTTGTAAATACTTGGCACCACAATATTTGCAAATGGCAGAATAGCTGCCTTCTTCATCAACGGGCCCCTTGTTGAAATATTGCCAAACTTTGGCAGTGACCTTCCTTGTTTTTCTCTTTTTAGGATTTGCTCCTTCCTCTTCACAAGGAGGTTCTTTCTCACCATCTTGACCAGTGGTATTAGGATTATTAGGGTCAGTATTAGGGTCATTAGGGGCATCTTTCTGTATTCTTTCAATTTCCTCTTGGGTCTCAAAGTGCAACCCAGCACCCATGCTAAACCAAACAAGTGTCAGTTCAAATGAAGTACAGTATGTCAGTATCAGTTCACAGTTCAAATCAAGTACAGTATCAGTTCACAGTTCAATCAAGTGTAGTATCAGTTCACAGTTCAATCAAGTGCAGTATCAGTTCACAGTTCAATCATCAAGTGCAGTATCAGTTCACAGTTCAATCAAGTGCAGTATCAGTTCACAGTTCAATCAAGTGCAGTATCAGTTCACAGTTCAATCAAGTGCAGTATCAGTTTACAGTTCAATCAAGTGCATTATCAGTTCACAGTTCAATCAAGTGCAGTATCAGTTCACAGTTCAATCAAGTGCAGTATCAGTTCACAGTTCAATCAAGTGCAGTATCAGTTCACAGTTCAATCAAGTGCATTATCAGTTCACAGTTCACATCAAGTACAGTATGAGTTCACAGTTCAATCAAGTGTAGTATCAGTTCACAATTTAATCAAGTCCAGTATCAGTTCAAACAACAAGTGTATCAAGTGCATTGTCAGTTCAAATCAAGTGCAGAATCAGTTCAAACATCAAGTGCATCAAGTCACAGTTCAAATCAAGTGCAGAATCATTTCAATCATCAAGTGCATCAAAGTCACAGTTCAAATCAAGTGCAGTATCAGTTCAATAATCAAGTGCATATCAGTTGCACATCAAGTGCAGTATCAGTTCAATTAAGAAGTGTATCAAGTCACAGTTAATGAAAAGTAATTAAACGTACTCATCATCTGATATATCTTCCTCAGGTATATCAGACAGTCTCTCTGAACCAGAACCAACCATGCTATCTGCTAAGATAAAGAAATGAAAATCATATCAGAAAAAGAAAGAAAAAAAATATTGAATAAAAGCAAAAAGATATTGAATAAAATTGAAAAAAAAATAACCACCTTAAGTAAAAGGAATCTGCTGTGAGCTCCTCTCTTTCTAACTTTCTTCTTATTTGTATTCGTCTCTGCCTCTCTTCTTTTTTTTTCTTTCTTCTGATATGCTGTTTAGTTTCTCATATATACAATATAGCAATAGAAATATCATGATTGCTTGTGGCGACATGATCCTAACAGAGGATCTAGTCACCTACTCACCTATCTCACAATCACAGATTCACAGTCATAGATATCAAATTATAACCTACCTAATCACTCTAGATTTTAGTACAAATCAACAAACAAAATGATGAGTTTACCCCTTCTCGAGGGTCAAATCAGATCTGAAATTGATTGAGAAAAAGGAAGAAATACATATCTATAGATAGAGAGAGAGAGAGAGAGAGAGAGAGAGAAAAAATCTGTACCATATTCATATATAGCATCAGAAGACTAACAGTCGCATGGGAGAGAGACGAAAAAGGGGACAACAGAAGACTAACAGTCGCATCGAAGTTTCGCACGCTCTGACGCTCAGCCGCTCCGGGAAGAGAAAGAGGGAAAAAGGAGGAGAACAGATCGAGGAAAAAGTGAGAGAGAGTCAGAGAGATTGAGGCGCAGCGGCGCAAGTTGCGACTTAGGGTTTATTTAAAAGAGTCTCGCGACTCTTCGCTATCTCCAGACGCCCTTTCAGTTTCTCTACTATCTAAAAAATTCTAAACATATAAAATTTAGTGGTATTTACACGAGATAACGGAATAACGATAACGAAACACCCTGTTCCGTTTACCATTCGTTTATTACTCTGATTTTTCGGCCTATTCCGTTTGACGTTTCATTTCGGTAATGGAACTGATTTCAGTGCCGTTATTCGTTCCGTTCAGATAAACGGAACGGAATAACGTTTTTTTTGTTTCCGTTGGCAGGCCTACCGGTAAGTGTGTTATATATGTGTGTGTGTGTTACATTGAATTTAATTTGAAGACTGCAACCTTATTTCATTGATCCTACTCTTTTCTAAAGTGATCACATTTCAAATGAATTTGTCTATGCTTATAATTAAGTAGGTCCTATCAACACAAAGTATGAAAGATTTCATTGGTCAAACTTCATTAGTTATTTAAATTTTCTTGCAATCTGGTGTCAATTGCTATCACCTACCATTGTGCAATTTTACTTCTTACCATTTCATTCTTCCCACAAAAAATTTAGGAAATGAAAGCACAAGGCATGATAGAAGACCGACTGGTCCTCCTAAAGGGAGTAAGTGGGTCCTTCAGACCTGGAGTCCTGACAGCACTGATGGGTGTCAGTGGAGCTGGGAAAACAACACTCATGGATGTGTTGGCTGGGAGGAAGACAGGAGGATACGTCGAAGGCTCGATCCGCATATCAGGCTACCCAAAGACACAAGAGACTTTTGCTCGCATTTCAGGGTACTGTGAGCAGTTCGATATTCACTCTCCTCAAGTTACTGTCTATGAATCTCTTGTATTCTCAGCATGGCTTCGGTTATCTCCAGATGTTGATTCTGAGACAAAAAAGGTAAATAAATGTATATGCTAATTGACTTAGTAGGCAATAATAAAAGTTCTATATCCTTTTGATTTAGATTTAGAGAAAGAGAGAGAAGAACAAATTTTAAGTAAGAAATATTTACATGAGGATACTTCATTGTACAGGAAAATTTTGGAATTCAAAAGTTTTGTTTCATTTCCTTACAATTGTATATCTTTGTATACAGATGTTTGTTGAAGAAGTAATGGAGCTTGTGGAGCTCAATCCCTTAAGAGATTCAATTGTTGGGCTCCCTGGAGTGAATGGTTTATCAACTGAGCAAAGAAAGAGGCTAACAATTGCCGTCGAGCTAGTAGCAAATCCTTCCATCATTTTCATGGACGAACCAACTTCTGGGCTGGACGCTCGTGCCGCAGCCATTGTTATGAGAACCGTTAGGAATACTGTGAACACTGGCAGGACTGTTGTTTGCACAATTCACCAACCTAGCATAGACATCTTTGAAGCTTTTGACGAGGTATGATATTTCATCATTCAATTGAACTGCAGTATTATTTTAGAATATAACACTGATTTATTAATGGTGAATTACAGCTTTTCCTGTTGAAAAGAGGAGGAGAAGAGATCTATGTCGGTCCATTGGGGCGTAATTCTTCAGAACTGATCGAATACTTTGAGGTAATTACAAATTAATCTGAAACACAATATATTGCCTAATAATTTGAACTCACTGACCCTCAAAAAAATTTTGACCCTTTAAACTTAATTTATATGAATCCCCACTTACCTCAATCTGTTTGATTTCAATTAGGCAGTTCCAGGTGTACCAAAGATCAAAGATGGCTATAATCCGGCAACATGGATGTTGGAGGTGACTACCGGGTCACAAGAAGAGGCTCTTGGTGTTGATTTCACTCAATTATATAAGAACTCAGAATTATACAAGTGAGAAATTGTTCTCCTTATAAAATTATTAATTACTACATTCTTTATTGTCTTTCTCCCTTCTCTGTGTTTTAATTTGTCCTAAATCTTTCCTCAACTTAGATCTGCACAATACTAATTATATATTTTAAAAAGAATCAGGAGTATATTTTTAAATATAAATTTTTATTTCAGGAGAAACAAAGCTTTGATTGAGGACCTTAGTGTCCCGCCACCAGAATCAAGTGACCTCTACTTTCCGACTCAGTATTCGCAATCTTTCTTCACACAATGCATTGCTTGTTTATGGAAGCAAAGCTTGTCATACTGGAGAAATCCTTCTTACACTGCTGTTCGCTTCTTCTTCACTCTCATCTGTGCTCTCTTGTTGGGGTCAATATTCTGGCAACTCGGCAAAAAAACGTACTTGAACTAATGTCTTTAATTTCATGTGTTCATATACTTATCATCAATTGAATAATATATACTGCAGAAGCAAAATAACATCAAAATTTTTATTCTAAATGATGGTGCTTACGAGGGTTTATGCAGTTTGATTATGATGTTAACAGAAATAAGTTTGGCCAATTTTTCATCCGCTCCATGCTCATATTTTCTTAGTACAAAGGTTTAGCATGGTAATGAACCCTAGTTTCAAGCAATACTTCCTGTCAATGCATCAACTTATTTCTCAAGTGCCAAACACAGTAAGTTGCTATAGGCTATATAGCACTAGTTCTAGTGATACCCCACTTAGATTAAGCTATATGCTATTGTCAAAAGAGACAAAATCAATGTCGATACCACTTGGATCTTAACTGTGTGCACATTGCTAAAAAAGTTACATTCAAAAGCTTATCACATTGTTTGTATTGATTACAGGAAAACACAAATAGATATATTAAATTGCATGGGTTCAATGTATGTTGCTACTTTGTTACTTGGAGTGCAAAATTCGTCAACAGTCATGCCAATAGTGTCAATCGAGCGAACTGTCTTCTACAGAGAAAGAGCTGCTGGGATGTACTCTGCTTTACCATATGCATTCGGGCAGGTACATGGTTGATAAATCATTCACTTTAGTTCTCATTGTCTAGTCAATCCCATTCAATCATGCATATTGTCCAAGACACTGATAAATCGATATGATTGTGCACATCTGATTACGTGCTTTCGTTTGGACTCATCATCACATATTCTTAGAGAAACAAATGTTTTTCAATGTCTTGTAGGCTCTTATTGAACTGCCTTATGTTCTTGCTCAAGCCGTGGCATACTGTGTGGTCGTTTACGCCATGATTGGATTTGAGTGGACAGCAGCCAAGTTTTTCTGGTACATGTACTTCAGCTACTTCACATTGCTTTACTTCACCTTTTATGGCATGATGTGTGTTGGCGTGACCCCAAATTATAATGTTGCATCCATCGTCTCCGCAGCCTTTTATGGCTTATGGAACCTCTTCTCCGGCTTTTTAATCACGAAAACAGTATGTATACTCTGAATTTTTTTTTTTTCTGTCGTTCGCTTCAATTGTTGCAACTTCATTTCAATTATTAGAATTTGTTGATAATCATCATAAACATCAAAATAATTTATTTTTTTTTCTTTCCTGGAAAAATGGTAAAGATACACATATTTAATGAGCACACAGACATACACAATATATTCTATCAATATCCACTCATTGTTGCAGTTGTGTGGTTCTTTTTTTCTCTTTTATTGCAAATAAGATGACAATATATTTATATTTTTTTCAGCAAATACCGGGATGGTGGATATGGTACTACTGGATATCTCCCGTGGCATGGACCTTGTATGGATTGGTAGTGTCACAGTACGGAGATATCACTAGCCGCATGGAAGACAGTGAACAGACGGTGAAGGAGTACATTGATTCATACTTTGGATTCAAGCATGATTTCCTACCAGTTGTTGCTGTCGTAGTGCTGGCATTTGCAGTGCTCTTTGCTTCTCTCTTTGGTTTCTCGATCCAAAAATTCAACTTCCAGAGGAGATAAATTAGTCGATGGTCCATTTAGTAGAAAAGTCTCCATGTATTTAATTGCTCTTTTTGATTTGTTACATTTTTTGTGATAATTGATAGAGATAATCAGTGCTTGTAATTGTACTTTTTCCGTTTTTTTAATATAAAGAATTATTTAATTAAAAATTTAAATACAACCATGAATTTTTTTTTAATAAGAGTCATGATTTAGTTCTAGTATGTATATGGAAATAAAATATAATTTAATATTATTCATTTCCCTTCTCCTTTCAATTTTTTCCCTTCTCTCCCCTAAAATTTTTACTTCTCCTTGAAATCGTTCGAAAACACCCGAGTTTCTTATCCCATCACTCGATATTTTTTTTTTGTATTTTGTTCCTGATATGCTGATCTAAATTACGCAAGATCTAATTACTTATTAGCATGATGAATTCTTCTAATTACTTATTAGCATGATGAATTCTTTACTGCTTGATTTATACAGACTTTAGGAAACGGCATTGACAAAAGCCCGCATATTTATAATTATTTGTTGTTACTATGCTGTAAATTATTGATTACGATCTTTTTTTTTTTTGCTGATACAGTGTCTCAATATAATATATATTTGATAATGTTCTGAAAGCGCTTCCAATAAGGTCACGGAGAGTCCAGTGATTTGTTATCAATTATGACAAAATTAAGATACTGTGTAGTAAAGACGAAGGAGTAAAAAGAAAAATATTTGAAAAGAGAGAAAATGTCTGATGTCGTATTATTTTTTGATGCACGAACTATAGAGAAAGATAATAAAAAAATACGAAAAAGAGAGATTTCTTTGGTTGAGAAATCACACAGATTCTCATAATTTTTAATAAAGTTTCAATTCTCAAATTTACTAAACTTCCATAAACCATGGCGGCTGTCTTAAATAACTAATACAAAAATCCTAGAAAGAGAAAATACATAAGATTTCCAAAATAACCCTAAAATTGCTAAAAATAATAAAGAAAGGTCCAAAAGTCCATGAAAGAAGGCTCAGATTGCGAATCGGAGTTGACGATTTGGCCAAAACAAGCGTTGGCTTTGAGTCACGGATCTCCTGTCAAATTTTCGGCCCGATCCGACGGTCGAATTAAAAGTTACACTCATTTTGTTGAAGTGTGCGCAGGACCATATTGCATCATTTTTCTCCATATATAAAGCAGAGAATAACAGGATATCCATCCAACGGATGGAATTAATTAGCAGCCTTTTTCTTTGAAGAATTTCGAATTTTGTGCCTTTTAGTTTTAGTTTTTTTTATATTTAAAGCCCTTGGGAACACTTTCATTAAATAAAAAATTAAAAAAGAGTACATGCCGGCTTAGACCTCTAATTTATCTTAAAAAAAAATACATGCCAATTACAATTTACTGGTCAAAAAAGAAAGAAGGATATATACGTGGCATTTAAAATGAGAAATCCTATGCAATCTTGTGTAATTGGCTAACAGGTGCGATTCATGGTTGCTTTCTCTTGGGACAAATGAACTAGAGTAACTATAAGCCGTAACTTGAAAATACTAATAAGTTCAACACTGCTGTGAAATTAAATCCTGCCATGGTATTTTTTTTTTTTTGAAAAAAGGTGGGAGCGCCACCCAGTTTCATTGTTGAAAATGAAACAAAAGTACAATAAAAACTTAACACAAAAAATTTCCTAGAGATTATCCACTCTACCTCTGTAGATTACCTACTACCACATGCATCTAACTAGTATTCAACACATTTCAAGTTTCACTCAAAATAACTTCAAAGACAGAACATGCTCAGATTGAAACAAAAGCAGCAAGTGGAACAATAGATGGAACAATAGTAACCAAACTAAGTTGAAAGTGTTGTATCTTCTCCTCCATTCATCAACGCCAGTGGGTTGTCACCTCCAGAAGTGGCAGATCATCTCATCTAGTTGGTACCCAAATCTTGTCCATGAACAAAAGCGCAAAAACACAATAACCAGCTACTAGCTCCATACACTCAGAGCTATCTGAAGCAACTAAAGATCTAAAACAATAATAACCTCCAAAAGCACAAAAACATTCAAAAAGAAAACCACAAATAGACATCAACAACTCCATTAAAAAATGTGACTGAAGTAAAGGCTAAGGTCTTATGAAGAGGCAGTAGAGTCAACTTCTCCTGAGTTCTACTATCCTTGGCTTGGCAGCCCCAGTGAAGCTTGAACCATCTGTAAAGGAATATCATCCCACTCCATTGGCAACCACTGGTCGACATCCACATTGTCAGAGTCTTTCCAATTACCTACCCAAAATTTCACAAGATGATAAATGATCATTAGAATTTGCCTAGTGGTTTTTAAAGCAATTTTATTAAAAATGAAATCGTTTCGTACTTTCCAAATGCTCCAGCTAGCTGCACAAAAGATAGTTAGAAAAGCGTGTCTATTCTTTGTTGGTAAAGACATGGCAAATTGGTAGATATCCCCTACAGTGTTGAAAATACTCTTGGCTAGTACCCAACCAAAATCAAATTTTTTTGGTGTAGTCACACTGACAAAATAAATGGTTACAGGTTTCCAAATTGCCACAAAAAACACAGGCTACACTACCAACCCAACCTTTTTTACTTAGGTTTTCTTTAGTAAGAATCTTATTATGAATCATGAGCCACATGAACGCTTTAATTTTATGAGGAACCCCAAGTTTCCAAATAGCATTAGCTTTATGGACGTGTACACCTCTGAAAGCAAGAAAATTATAAGTGGAATGTGTAGTGAATTCTCCTTTGGGTCCCCATCTCCAAGTAAGAGTGTCCTCACTGTGTGTGAGGTGAATATGATGTACAATAGTCAGCAGAGACTGGAATTCTTGAGCTAACACTCCTGTCAAAGTCCTACTAAACTGTAAAATGTTGCCATTTGAAGTGACAACTTCTTCAATGGTGCAATTTTTGTTAGTACAAAGATTGTAGAGAAAAAAGAAATAAGTAGCGAGAGAGGACAGCTGTTATACCAGATGTCATGCCAAAAAGAAACACTTTTACCGTTACCAATATTAAAAGCACAAGAAATAGCACCTATTGCTTTAACTAAAAGTATCCCTTTCCAAAAATAAGAAAAATTACCTAAACTATTGTTAAAATATTTGTGCCTAATAAGAGACTTCCATTCAGCTACATAAGAATTATTGTGCAGCTTCCACCACCATTTAAGAAGAAAGGCCTTATTCATACAAACTAAATCAAGAATACCCATGCCATCCATCTTTTTAGGTGTGCAAACTTTTTGCCAGTTCACAAGAGCATATCTCTTCCTACCTTCTATATTGCCCTGCCATAAGAATCTAGACCTAATTTTGTCAATTTCTTTCCTCACTTTCTCAGGCATCTTGAACAAAGAGAGAGTATAAAGAGGTGTGGCACTAATAACTGCATTAATGAGAGTAAGTCTACCACCTAAAGATAACAGATTACCTTTCCAAGACTGAAGTTTTTTATGAATTTTCTCAAAAATTAAATGCCAATCTCTAACCCCTAGAGATTGATTCTTCCCTCCAATATCTGCTGCAGCTGCAAGCAATCAGTTAAGAAGGTACCAATCTCTGTTAATTCCTAGTTGTATTGCTACCCTCATCGCCATATGCATAGCTTGAACTTCAGTACTAAAAGCAGAAAAGGCATGACGTGACCCAAGCTCGTACTGCTGTAACAAACCATTATAGAACAGTACATTATCGCATCCACCCGACCCAAATTAGAAGGGTCGAAAGAGCCGTCTACAAAGCAAAGGAACCCGCCATTGGCATCACTTGCAGCAGTATGCTTGCCAGAGATACGGAATACAAATGGAAAAGAATTCTTTATATTGCACTAGGCAGAGTTGGTATGGTAAAGGTTGTCAGATACCATTTGGAAGCTTTTGGATGCGCACCATAGTAATATGTAATAACTATGGGCTGTTTGGATCATACGGGAACAGGAGAAATTTTCTATTTTTAGATATAAATTTATCATAAACAATTCAAATTCTTTACAAAATTACATACTTTCCAATACTTTATGCTTAGGAATAAAAAATTTCTCATATTCCTAAGTGACCCAAATGGCCCATAGATAATTAATTTCTGAATGGGATTTAACCTGCGACTTAATTTTTACGATTCTCTCTTATAGCGGGATTTAGAAGTCCTGCTATAGAGAGAGGATAGCGGGCTTTATCATGGCTCTTATTAAAAAAATATAAATCATAGTTATATTTACTTCTTTTTATTAAATAATTCTTTATATTAAAAAAATCGGGTACTTTTCAATTGAGAAAAATAAGATGCATAAATATCTATTTCATTTTAAATATCAAGCGCTTAGGGGGAAAAAGTATAAGGGGGGAACATCTAGAAGCCGTGAGTTCTGGTCTTCTGGAGATATGTTCAACATTTTATGTGCAACATTCAGTGCGGCGGATTGACATGTTCAATAGTCAATACTCCTTAGCAGAGTCCAATACAACATTCAAGCTTATGTAGGCATATATGATTTAGGAGAATTGAGTGGGTACAATAATTTCAGTTAAGACATATCTTTCATTAGTTTATCTTAACTCGCATGACATACTACTCGTTATATTATTTAACTAATTATCAATTGAATTTGAAACCACCATTTGACTTGAAAACACTACAGGACACGAACACTTGGAAACACGTGGTTAGGCCTGCAGACGGAGGATTCGTCCACGTTATTCCGTGGCTGTTTCGTTCCAACGGAACGGCTAACGGTATAGATTTGTATTTCGTTTCTGAAACGGAACGGCTAACGGAACGGATTTCGTCATTCGTTTGTGTGGTATATAGTTCAATTTTAGTCGTTCCGTCACGTTCCGTCCAAACGGAACGGCTAACGAAATTGTTGGTATATACCGTTTCTGTAACGGAACAGATAACGGAATCTCTATTTTCCGTGTACGTAGTGGACGTTAGACAGGCCTACACGTGGTTAGACAATACTGATGAGAAGATGCCAAGCAACTCAATTTGACCTGTAATTCCCGTCATTTCACTTCAATCATTATATATACTACACCAATTATTCATATGTCTTAATTTTTTTTTCTTTCTTTTGAATTAACTATTATTTCCACTAACACGCCTTACAAGCTGGTTTCATCACTTTCATCCACAATATTTTTTTTTCCTTTCTGTTGACTATTATGTACAATATTACTATATAACTGAGGCCATACATACTCAAACAAACTTATCCCTCCATATAGTAGTACATTGACTCAACTCTTAAGCTTAGAGAAAGGCAAAGAGAGAGCAGGTGTAGATATGGAAAATCTTTCATCAGGGGAGGGACTAACAACGATAGGCAGCTTGCGTCGTAGTGGCTCGTTATGGCGACAAAGTGGGGATGTGTTCTCGAGGTCGTCACGGGAGGAGGATGACGAGGAAGCTTTACGGTGGGCCGCACTAGAGAAACTGCCAACATACAACCGTGTCAGGCGCGGGATATTGTCGTCGGCTTCAGGGAAGATCAATGAGGTCGATGTGGAAAACCTTGGGCCACATGAGAAGAGGATGCTACTTGAGCGGCTTGTCAGGGTTGCTGAGGAGGACAATGAGCGGTACTTGCTCAGGCTCAAAGACCGTATTGATCGGTATGTGATCTTTTTAGTGCATGTCTCTGCAACAGTAATGATTATATTAAAGAGAACGCTAATTCTAATCAGTTTGAGAAAGTTGAGTTCGGTCCAGATGATTAGGGACTCCATCCTTTCCAAAAGAGAGAGCTGAAAATGAAAGAGAAATATTAGTCTACGCCTCTCTAAATAAATTAACCTATATATTAATTGATAAAAAGTTAGACAATTTGATCTATGTCCATCGTACTTTATTGTTTTTTGAGCCTATTTTTTTAAAACTATAATTTAGCTTGGTGAGTTATTTTGTAATTTTTTATTTCTTAATATTGTCGAAAATGAATTGGACATATTAAAAATTTTATTGACTTGTAAAGTTGATCGAGATATATAAATTTTAGTACGTCATTGAAAACCGATTTGAGTACGTCAAGATATATTAAAAATTTTGAAGTAAGCTAGATTATTGGCAATATTAATGGTTTTGAACTAGTACATGCTTACTTGTGATAATACTGATTCAGTGATATAAGGTAAGATCATTGACAATATTAATTAATTAATTATGAACTTGAAGTTGTCCATGGGTATTGTGATATCATATTATAGTTTAAATGGGACTTTTTTTTTCTTGGTTATCAATTTTGCGATTTTCTGATTGAAATTTTCGTTTTATTCTGATTGGAAAACCGTATTATATGGCATCGTTATCATCTTCGTCATCATCAATATTATAATTTGAAGATAAAGATGGAATCATGTCTCCCAACTTATTTTAAAATTAAATATCCATAATAGACTTTTTTTTTTAGCTTACAACTTCAACTCAAGATATATTGTCACCAGTGGTTATTCGCGCGTTGAGCGATCAGTTTTTTATTTTTATTTGTATTGTAAAAATGGATGGATGTGTGTAAGCAATTATAATATAATACACTATAAATATTAGTATAAAAACATATTGCATCAGTGTTCCATATATCAGTTGTTAATAAATTAGCACTCCATGAAATTATCATACTGCACGAACTATTTGTTTTCTTAAAGCTTATGTTGTATGTTTTTAATTTTTTTTTTTTTTGAGGCGCTGTCAATAGTTCTCCATATATTTATATAAGTCCATAATTAAACAAATTTGACATGAAAAAATTCTCCATATATCTGTAAATAAGTATATAAATTTAAATAGAGAAATAAATTTTCAAAAGGCTTCAAACAATCAAAGAACAAAACTATAATAGAGATTCAATTTTATGAGCCTTAGAAAATAACTTAAAATATTTTATAGTTCTATAATTAGAAAATATTATACCACGGAAATTCTCATATATCTATGAGTTAAGTATAAACATTTTCATAGAGAAATAATTTTTTCAAACTCTCCAAACAATTAAAAAACAAAATCATATTTTTTTTTCAAATAAAAAAAATGGACCCATCCATTGTTCAATGGAATGGAGATAGAAGATATGAGAGGTGCACATGGAGCCAAATGGCTCCACTGCCAATGAGGAGGGAGAGAGAGACGCATGCACATGGAGTCCAATAGGTGTAAGATTGTCTGCGACTTAGAAATTTGTTTCTACAAAAAATCCAGGGCAAATTACTGTTCCAACCTCCAAGAAGTGTTGAGCTACTGTTTCGGATCCGGATTTAGGGATCCAGATCCTCACCCGAATTAATATACGTATAGATTTGCTACTAGATTAAGAACTTATTCTAATGGCAGTGTGCGTATTATTTCGAGTCAAATTCCAATCAATTCCCGCCTAAACTGTCAGGAAAGCAAAAGATTAAAATTTATAATTTCTTTTGTTTATTGTAGTTCTCTGGTTGTCCATTTTTCCATATCGATGGAAAATAAAAAATAAATAAATCATTGCGTGTGATTAAAGCTCGGGAAATAAAATTTTCTTTATTGTAGTTCTTTGATTGTCCGTTTTTCCATATCGATTGGAAATTAAAAAAATAATAATAATAAATCTTGGGTGTGATTTAAACTCGCGAAAGATCACGGATAACTTAACCGACTACAACAAGTGGCATTAGACTATTAGTAGTCTTAGTACCACGGATACCTTAACCAACTACAACAAGTGGCGCTACAACTTTTTTTTTTTCCCTTTTTTGAAAATGAGCCCGTAGGCACGCTACAACTTGTTGCGTGTGCACTTATATTTAATTATTTGAAAGTATGGTAACGTCAATACCCAACACAAAAATGTACAATTGCGGTGGAAGTTTCTATTTGATCATACAAAAAATCTCACTAGTATAATAAGTGTCTTATTTTTGGTATATTTTGTGGGACATTTCAGTTTGCTCACTTTAATATTGATACTCATTTCTCTCAAAAATTTTAAAAATCATTTTATAGTGATCTATCATTTGAGTTGTTACTAGCTACTCACCGATTAAAGAAGAGAACTCAGAACTGGAATCTTCTCTATATTTCACCGGTCAAATTTGATACATGATTTTTTAGCAGCTTATTTAATTTAAAATTATTTAACGGGAAACTACCAACTTCTCCAAATCTCTTTATTAAGGAATTATATTGCGGTTACACGTGGCAATAACTGAATAACAACTATCCTTGTGCAGTTGTGCCTTTCCACTAGAAGACAAAAGTTAAAAAGAAAAGGTGGAAATGTTACAGTCGTAGTTGATCCAAAAAGGGGAAAATTAGCTATGTAAATAAAACCCCAGCAAGGTTACTCGATTAATCCTCTACTAAAATTCTGAGGTGCCAACTAACGAGCCTCTTCCAATTTTAGTTAATATTCATGATCATCATCATCACCATCATTTAGTTATTATTATTTTTTTCAAATTCTTAACATATGCTAATTATTATTGGTATTTTATTCAATTTTCTCTTCCTGAAAGAATTTCTATTCCTTACTCAGAAGCTACCCTCCCAAGTCCCAAGTCCCAACCGTTGAGTTTTCAATTTTTAACCTTTGAAATTTGCGTATTCTCTGAAAGACACTGTTTAAGCTCATATATATCATCCATTCCTCAGAAATTTACGGCTTACACCATGTATAGACTTTTATTTGATCTCTTTTCCGCGGTATAGGCACTCACACACTGCACTTGTATGACTTTTAGGTAACAATTAAAAACTTCTGCATGATGAATATTATACAATGGAAGATTGTTTGTTTTAATTTACTCTTTTTTTTTTTTGGAAATAAAGCTTTTTTTTTAATAAAGACATGACCCAGTTTGTGAAATAAAATTTATTCCTCTTTCACGTCCAACACGAATTGAACCTGATCATTGGTGAAATAATGCTATTTTTTTTAATTTCCTTGAAGTCAACGGTCTTATCAACTCAACCCCTGGAGAAATGTATTATATTATATAACAGACAAGATTCGATGATAAAAAATAAAAGTATCGCTTATAAAATATTAAAAATACTATCCACACTATCAGCATTAATTGGGCTTCCGCAACTCAACTTGACTTCAAAGTTCAAACTGCGTGCTTTGACCGTTGTCTGATTTTTGCGTTGAGATAAAATTACATGTAATTAGACGCGCATGACGACCACAACCCATAGCTTTGATTTTTCTTAGTATTAAAATAATATTTGTTATTTAATATAAAAATAAAAATTATTATTTTTATTTGTGAAGTAGCAACATATGCTGGAAATATGAATTTAATATTGACTGTTCAGATTTATTGGTTGAACGCATGTATTGAGTTGTTGATCCAAGAGGGAAAAAGAGTATTTAATTACATACATACATATATGGTACAAAGTTCCACGTTGAGGCATTTAGTCCTGAACTTGTGTGTTTATTTGAAAACAAAATTTCCTTTATTATTTCTTTGCAAAATTCAGACCATTGAAATCTTCCATATAGGTGCGTTTGGATAGGTGTGGGAAAAAAGGAAGAAGGGAAGAAGTGGGAAGAAATATTGGGAAGTGTGTAACTTTATGAAGAGTTTGAATTGTTTATAATTTTTTTTTTTCTTCTTCCTTCTTTTTCTTCTTTCTTCCAACGATCCAAACGCATCCTATATAAGGATTGCGTTTCTTTTAAAATTTGACTTCCTTTGCCCCCTCCAAGTTAGATTTTTACTCTGTCTCAATCCCAGAAATAACGAACTATTATATTATATTCATCTTCGTCATTTTTTTTTTAAATGTATGTATTGCTACATTGATTAACTGATGATCAATTAATCCGCCAACTAAATTTGACTATTTGATTTGACCGATTTCTGGTTTGCGTTAGCATACATGGATTTAGATTATTCAATATTGCTTCCAAATGTCTTTACCTTGACTAGTTTTTGTCCTTATTAAACCAAGCTGAGTTGCTTCTAAATTTGTCTTTGACCAAGACTGATTTTTCCTTCATTAATTGTCCATTAATGAATTCCTCGAAGAAATTTTTTTTGGATTTCTATACAAGTCTACCTTGTAAGGTTTTAGTATGTTTCACTTTGGTTTGCCCTCACAGTTACCAACATGATGATTTTTTGTTGTGTTTGCTCCTAAAATACAATCCATCAGTATGTGATATAATATTATTCAACTATATCATCTCCGATCCAAAGATTTCATCTCCATTATGTGAAACTTGGAAGTATATTTTACAAACCGTCATGTATAAAATAATCAAATAATATTTTACAGTTTTGAATGATTAATCAATTGCGAAGACCAGCTAGTCGTTAAGCTGATTTCATGGTTGCCTAACCCATTAGTCGACCTCCAAACTATGATCTGTCAGCAAATTAATTTGACACATGCTTACAATGTTGCTTGTTCAGATCATAACTTCCGCATCCAAACTCTGAAATTGATAATTTCAGTTCCTCTGAAACTAGATTTTGCAAATGTTAATTAGGCTTTACATTTCCTTTTTCTCGTTGTACTTCATTGAAATTTAAATATTTTTTACAATTTATCAATATATCTAGACTTAGATTATCTCTTCCAAAACTCAATTTGTTTCTTAATGCCAAAGAGTTTCTTTCTATTTTGTAAACTGATTAGCTATTTCAATAAAATAATGGTTTAAAAAATATAATAAAAAGAATAGGAGTATTTTGGGTTAATGTCACTGGAGAAATTTAAAATTTGAAATATGTTTTCACAAACAATTAATTAGTTTTATGTTACTACAAAACAGTTAAAAATTGATTTTCTGTCATCAAATAATTAAAGGTTAGTTCTATACCACTATATAATAATAAAAATTAATTTATGCCACTACAAAATAATAAAACTTGAAGAAGAAAGGACAAAATTTGGAGCATAAATATCAAATTTGTTCAATTTTATGATGGCATACATTGAATTAGTCATTTTGTGATGGCATATATGAAGTTAAAGTGTTTTAGAGTGGTCTAAATAAAAAATTTTCCTGATAAAAAAATAACAAGTTAACATATATATTCTACCAAAATCATGTCGAGATATTGTTAATTTAGATTTATAATATCTTTATTTTTGCTTAGATAAAAATGGTACATTATATTCCAAAATATGTAAATATTATACTTTTTGTTTAAATTATGAATATTTGTATATTTATTTTTTAGGGCTGGATAGCAAGCACTACACCAGAAAAATTTCTTAATAAATAAAATTAATTGCAAAAGTTGAAGAATAAAAGAAAAATAAAAAAAGAAAAGAAAAGACTAAAAGCTATACAACGTTAAAAAAAAAGAAAGAAAAATAAAAATCTTAATCATGCTTCAACCAGGATTCAACACATACACAAATTTTCATGAGTAAAAGATCGGTGGAGTGTCCATTCTTCCAAATATTCCATGAAGTCGTAGCCCAAATGATATCCAATTGTTAATGCCAAAAATTTTTGAGGGAGAGCCAAAATCACCGATGTCAAGGGTGAAGTTGAGAATTAGGATTTCAGATTTGTAACATTGACCGCAGAGTGGTGCATAGCGACGATGTAGAAAGAGGTGATTGGCCTATCTAATGGACCTAATGTGACAACTAGGGCAAGAATCAAAGGAGGGTTAACCTCTTAGAATAAAATTTGATTAATTTGACTATTATGAATATTAAATTATCCATTAAATTAATCTCTACTCCTTATAAAAGCACAGATCTAAGCCTCCGTTTGGATGCGTTGAGAAGAAATAGGAAAAAGGAAGAAGGAAAGAAAAAAAATTATAAACAATCCAAACTCTTCACAAAGTTACACACTTCCCAATACTTCTTCCCACTTCTTCACTTCTTTCCTTCTTCCCACACCTATCCAAACGGAGCCTAAGAGAGAGTGGTTACACACTAGATCTAGTGTGTAAACATCTATTTGTGACATTTGATCAATTTGATATGTAATTGGATATCAATTGCTAGACGAAGTAATAATATGTTTTGGTTTTCCGTTTAAAAGAAAACAAATTGATCGCAAATAGATTGAGCAACATATTTGTATTTTCTAACATTATTTGTTTTTTTAATAATTGTCCACGTATAAGCGCCTGTTTTGCAAGTTTGATTAATATATCATATAATGATTAATTATTTTGACGGGTTTAATCAGTTTTTCGTTAACCGTTAATATTTGTCGCAACAGTGCTTAAGATTTTTGGAAGAATTTCCTCAGTTGAACATCGAACAAAAAAAAAATATATATATATATAATAATAATAAATAAAATCAGCCGTATGCCCTTCAAATTTTTGCTAATTAGCCCATATGCCCTTCTATTCTTTAAGGCTCCGTTTGGATAGGTGTGGGAAGAAGGGAAGAAGGGAAGAAGTGGGAAAAAATATTGGGAAGTGTGTAACTTTGTGAAGAGTTTGAATTGTTTATAATTTTTTTTCTTCCAACTTCCTTCTTCTTCCTTCTTCTTTTTGCATCCAAACGGAGCCTAATATTAGTCATATACCCCTCAAATCAAAGTTATTATTGCCATTTACCCTTTTGACTAATTTAAATAATATAATGATTCTGAAAATCTAATTTACAAATTTTAAGACATAAATGCCCTTGACCTTTTCCCTCCCTTCTTTCCCTTCTGATAAATCGATCTCCCGCCTAAATTTAGAATCATATAGAATATGGAAAATTACAAACTCGATATGAAAATAAATAAAGGCCAAATCAATAGTTAAAAAAGACACAATCTTTTCTCTTGATAATTGCATCTCCTTCTTTTTTTTACGCGTTCAATATCGGATTTGCACTTTTCCAGTTTCGTTCAGTATAAAATTGAAGTTCATAATTAATGGGCACACACGTGTCAATTATTGTACCGTGTAATTGTTGTGTGCAAACTATCCCCAATATTTAAGTGTGTTTTACTATATTTTCCTTGATTGAAATAATCATAAAAAAAGGAACACCATTTGAATGACTTCAATCGTGCACTTCCACATGTCATGCTTGTAGCTCCATCTACGTGCTTTGCAAGTTCAATAAATTTCAATTCTAGTACCCATTTAATTTGGCATGGATACGTGCTTTATTGAGTTCTTAATTGAGTCCTGGAAAAATGCCTTAGATGCGATATTCTTCTACAAAGTAATCGAGATAAGAAATGTGATCTTTCTGGTTTAAATGCTCGAGTTCGTAACAGAGAGGAGATGCAATTATCAAGAGAAATGATTGTGTCGTTTCTAAATATTGATTTGGCCTTTATTTATTTCCATATTGAGTTTGTAATTTTTCATATTCTATATGATTCTAAATTTAGGCGGGAGATCGATTTATCAGAAGGGAAAGAAGGGAGGAGAAAGGTCAGGGGCATTTCCGTCTTAAAATTTGAAAATTAGATTTTCAGAATTATTATATTATTTAAATTAGCCAAAAGGGTAAATGACAATAGTAACCATGATTTGAGGGGTATATGACTAATATTAAAGAATAGAAGGGCATATGGCTGATTAGCAAAGATTTGAAGGACATACGGCTGATTTTGCCTAATAAATAAATGGGCGAGCTGATTATAAAATATTAAAAAGTGATATTCGGGCCGGCTATTCGCTTCTATTTTTTTTTCCCCTCTCTCTGAATCAACAACGGCGGTGAGAAACGCCATCTCGAGGCATCATCTGATGGCGGCGGCGGCTTCTCCGTCGTCCTCGTCGCCGACCTTTTCCGGAGTCGTCATCTCTAGCGCTCAGC
>JAMFTS010000059.1:0-126936 GCA_028095005.1 Rhynchospora pubera | reverse complement strand
GTGTAACTTTGTGAAGAGTTTGAATTGTTTATAATTTTTTTGGGGCCTTCTTCCTTCTTCCTTATTCCAACTCCATCCAAACAAGGCCAAAGGGAATAAAAAACCAAAGAAGACAAAAAAAAAATTCATATCAATGTTCTTGAAAAATTGGAAATTAAATGTCTTAAAAAACCAATGCCATAGGAATCAAACGATGCATCAGCACACGAAGAAGCGCTGCAGAAGAGCAAAAAATTTCCTTAAAATTAGGTCTAGTACTCTAGTGTGGTGTGGCACATCAGCACATGGAAAAGCGAAAAACAAAAAGGGGCCATCCCCCAATCAGGGATTAGATAGATGATGGAGTTCTCTAGAGTCCAATGAGAGAAATATACATCCATGTGTCACCCAATTAGGCAAAGATACTAATCAAATCTTAAAGACAAATTACTCTATACTCTATAATACATAGGAGCTAAGAATCAATCAACTTCATACATTTGTCAGGCCGCTTAATAATTAGGGAACTGTTCTCCGCCGCACATTGAACTTTTTCCAATGTGTGTGTATACTTTTTATTTGCCATACTTCCATTGCCCCCAAATTCAGATAGTCAAATATGAAATGGATGAGCAATTTATATAGAACATCTTTTCTTTGATTCCATATATTACCTGGATGCCTAATATTGACAAAACCACTCTTGAATTTTCAATTTTGCCTTGATTGTTAACAAATTGTTATCAAATATGCTACCACAAACCGTAATTTTTGTCACTTCTTAGATTAGTCTATCTCAGCATGACATATGTAGTGCTGTTGTTCTTGTCATTCTGTGTTGGTACTTGGTACATGAAAAAAAAAAACCACAACATTTACGAATTTAGTAACATAAAAAACAGAGTTCAATCTTATATAAAGTTATTACTGAAATTTCCTACTGAATTCCAAGATCATACGGTGAAGGGCTCAGTTAAAATCAAATTTCTAATTTGAAATATAAGAGTATTGAAAAGTTATTATATCGTTCTCATAATTTTTAACGACATAGTTCTATCCGTTCCTTTCTTTTTGAAGATAAAAAGTCTTCTTTACACGTGCACAAATTGGGATATATATAATTAGTGACATGTCATTTTCGGCAGAATGCAATAATTTACTAAGAAAACTGATCAACCCACCTATCTCCTTTCATGAAAAGTATCGTTGCTTTAATGAAATGGGAAATGCTCCCAGGATTTCTGCGCCAACCCTGTTTCTTACAAATTTATCATTTTACTCTCGTCATGGTCTTAAATGTTTTAATAAAATTATACTTCAAACATAATTGAAGTTGCGCTCATACACCTATGACAGTCTATTTCTATTTGTTTTCTCCAAAGTATTAAAAAAAAAAATTCAACAACAATAACGGATGTAATTTGGAATTTGAACAATCAATTTCTATTTATCCGAATTTAATTCTGCTGGAGTGTAGTGAAAATAAGATTTGAGAGGAATGTCAAAATGGTTTTATTTTAAGAGAATTTAGATTCTTTTGATTCTTATAATAATAAAATTCAGAAAGTTAAAAAAAAAAATCAAACTATTGAAGAGAAAAAAAAGCAATTTATTCTAATTCAATTAAAAAAAAGGCAGAAACATCCTCGTATGTTTGTTAAATCACATATTAAATCATACCGTGCTCTCCGCAAGAAATCTATGACACAAACGGACAATCTGGCCCCGGTCGGGAGCCACGTGTCATTGCCAGAGAATGAGGAGGTCTATCCGTACATGTGCCCACGTGGAATCATCCCTAGCCGTCCTTAAAGCTCTCTCTCTATCTGCTTATTGGGATGCGGTGGGTTGAGTCTCCATCTCCCACCATAGAAAGAAACGAATTACATGATTACGTAAATCGTCCGATCAAGATCAAACGGTTAATAAAAATCCTCTAGTTTTGGGGGTCATAGTTCAGATCTGATAGGAGCCGTTTGATTTGGATCGGACAGTGGTAATATGCACTAAGAATACCCTTGGTCATACCTCTGTGGCAGAGGATTGTGGGTGTGTGTGATGAGCCAATCATGCAAGGGACCATCTAATAAAGAAAGCTAGCTTGGCACGCACAGTATGGGTTCATGTTCATCCAAGAAAAATATCATAAAATAAAAAATTGAAAAAGTGAACGCTATGTAGAAAGTTATTATATTGCCCTGGAATAAGATAAAAATTACCTCCCTCTTGCCATTCTATGGTGGCCCCTCCTTTAAACGATAAAAATTAGGTAACTTTTACGTGAGGATCAATTTTGAATCAGATTTTAATCGCAATCGTTCATGAGTATTATTGAATTAATTTTTTTTTTAGAAATATGTAGTTAAAATTAAAGTCTGATTCAGAAATCGATTCTCATGGCAGAATTTTTCTAAAAATTATTAAAATATTCATATTTAAATAAATATGATATTTATTTAAGCTTTCTTAACGAGCGACTAGTCAAATTTGACATTTAAGCTTCCTAAAACTTTTTTGAAGTAAGTACATTTGTACATAGTGCAAATTCAAAAATAAATAAATAAACACTTAACAAAGAGAAATGCGTTACCTCTAATTTCTAACAAAAGAATAATTACAAGCTGTTAAGGCACGTTATTACCCCCAACAATCTATTTCAGAAAATATTTGATTGTAATTTTTTTTTTTGAGAATTGTTTTTTTCCCAACTTTTCGCTATATTAATTAGAAGTATAGATCTAGCTTGTAGCTACTAGCTAATACCTTTTTTGCTATAATCTAAATATACTTGTATTTGAACAAAAAAAATGATTAATTTTGTGGTGGATTAAAATTTAAAACTGGATTTGAATCCTGACCAATCATATATGTTCGTATGTTTTAAATAAACGATCCAGATTGAAGTCCGGCTTAAAAATTCCGTCCATGATAAAATTTGCTGCGAAATTATCTTCTTATAAACATAGGAGGCTTATTGAATTGAGTAAAAAAAAATTTTCAAGCCCGGAATGCATAGACGTTCTCATCTATTTTGTCTTTTCAGTCAGCTTTCATGTACAACCCTAATACGACTCTTTATTATTTTTTTTTTCCTTTAGCAAGCAAGACAATGAAGGACTCCAAAATCACTGTAAGATAGGAGATGTGTCGTTATTGATGTTCGGCTGCATAATAAATTGAACGACTTAGATCAGAACAGAAGAAATGTGTCAAAAATTCAATGTGTAATAATTAATATAAACAAATTTCCTATATAATAACATATTTGCTATGATCATTATTAGGTTTTTAATGTGGACCCAAGACTGAGTTCTGATTTTTTATTATTTTTTTAATCTAACTGTTATTCGTTAATGGTGATATATTTAGTTCATACAATCAAACTCACTACTATTTGTTTTATATATTTTTTTTAATCCTTTTCAAAAGATAAAAGTTTTCAACAAGGTAGTGGTTTTTGGACCGGTCCCTTTAACTCTTTAATCAAAGTAACGACTCCTAATGCTTGGATTCATTAATTATTGTAATTACTTGCTCTTTTCCAGCCTGTTTTATTTCACATTAGTGACATTGTTTAGACTTTGAATTTGCCTTTTATGTGAGAATTAGTTTTTAAGTATATCACTAATTCTTGACATCAATGTAATTCACGACTACTGGATTAGACTTTGCTATATATATATTGATAAGAAACTGTCAAGCATAAGCTGTCTCACTATCCCAAGATAGCTCTATTAAGGTATTAAATTCGAAAGATGTTCATCATACAACGACATGAAACATTATTTAAAAGTCCCTTTAACTAGCATATTCCTCCTTTCTCATTCTAGAAGGAACCATCGTCTTGATTAGCATTTCACACTTGATAAAAAAATTCTAAGATTGGAATTTTGAGGGGAAAAAACTTCAAGTGGTGTTGAATTAAAGGTAAATAAATATTACTTGGTAATTGAAGTTTTACGATGTGTATTACCAGATAAGGTCTAGTGTTTTGACGTTAAATTTTTATATTTTTGTGTCCTGTGTAGGATTTGAATTCATTCTTTATTGGAAAAGTAATAAAGTCAAACTATTTATTCAGGACTTCAGTTTCTGACTCAAATAAATACTACCGTATTTTCTTAACAATCTATTAATCTAATTATTTCGATCACTTTAGTTAATGTTGCTATAAAAAGTTTTGGGGCTTGACCCCTTGCTTTCTTAAAAAAAAAAAGTTAATGTTGCTAAGTATATATCTTTAAATAACCTTCTAAATTCTAATGATATATAAATAACACGATATAGAATTTATACTAACATACGCAAGTACCCCACGTTTTAGAGGAGTCAATTTTTTTTTAATTATATCGCTTATTTAAGCGGACGTCATGCACATTCCACCTGAAACCAATATACTTAAATGTTATCATATCTTATCTGGTTTATATATTTTTGTAGAAGTTTTTTTTTCACTAATTAATTAGACCGGACACTGTTTTATCAATAAAATTTTCTTCAACCTGTGTCGGAGCGCTGACCTAGAATTTCAAATTATATAACCCCCATTACAAAAATAATAGTGGAAGTCGCCGCTGATAATTATGAGTTTCAAACATTTATTTAATGTTAACTCTTGACTAGAACAAAAAATGTGTAAAATAAATTATGTCATGTCATGATGCTGAAAAACTGGAAATTATTGTAAAGGGTGCAATGTAGATGAGGCACAAAAATAAATAATTAATTAATTAACAAAACAAAAGCAAGACAGTGATGCCACTTGTAGAAGATAACGTAAAGAAGTGTACTCATAAGAGGTTAGAAGGTATTATATGCCAAAGCTACAGAGATAATTGGTTCCACCTACATACACTCAGTCCTTTCATAGGGCCACAAATTTTGGCCAGATAAATAAATGACATGAGGTAACATTTCAAGTCAATTGTGGCAGGTTTATATACCGCCATAAGGTGTGAAGAGTCTCTGAAATTAGGGACTATATCTGGATTCCATTACCGATATTTTCATTTCATGAAAAGCTGGATATGTAACGAATATATACATCAGATCAAAAAAGCCTCCTAAACTACATCCCTGATTTCGATTTATATAACTTGCTCGTTTTAAATCGGACGATCTGAAAAATGAAAAGTACCTTGATTTAACATAACTCAATAACAATAAAATATGATCCATTATTTCTTTACAAGGACAATGCCGTTTATTTAGGATTATTATGCTTATTCATAAACCAGCTAATTTTAGCTTACTTTATAAAAAATTTCTCTGCATTGTTGCAGTGTGAAATAACACGCTATTTTACTTTGTAAACTATCGTCGCATGCCGCCCTTCTCTACAAAAATTATTTTCGGTACATACATTTACATTCTAAAGTGTGTGAAATTTTATAAGGATTCATTCCAATTTGTCAGACACAAGTGTTCATTTATATTTTTCCAAAAAGCTCAAATAAAAAAAATGCTATCCTATGAACTATGAAGGTTCTTGCCAAACTTGGATTCCCTTTATAATTACCTTTGAATAAACCATCTCCTATTTGTAGTTCGGGTTTCATTTGATAACAACCGAAGATGTATAATCTCCTAATATTATATATTTAACTGTAAAAAAACTATTAACATTCATATGACGACATCGATCCTATCTAAGGGACTTCATATGGACCAAAAAAATTTGTTAGGAACTAGGGAACAGTGTGTTGATGCAATACTGTTTCGCTTTACCAGTAATAAAGAGAGAATGCTTAACAGGTTCTCTAGGTGTTTAGTTTAGTTTAGTTAGCTTTTCTACTTTACTATTTTTTTTTCATTTTTTCCTCCGTTCGAGCTCCTTTTTAATGTTTCTGCCTTTTATTTTCTTTTGTTTTTACTGGCAATTTAGCTGCTAGTTCAATGCCACTTTTGTATAATTACTTATTTTAATTAAATGCAAAGATAGGGGCTGGACCACTATTTTTCGTCAAAAAAAAATTAATCAGTACTTGTCCTTAATGAGTCGATGCCCCAAAAAACTAATCTGTGGTAGTGATCGCAGGAAAGCACAAAACTACTGTACTTTTAAAATTTTTGCTTTTGTTCTAGTTTGTGTTTGATATTGAAGATACTGTTGTAAAGAACGGTGGAATGATTCTTCTTTGTGCTTTTGTTGTCTTTTTCTCTTTTAGGCATTCCTATCGATTGAGATGCATTTTCAAAATATCTGAGTTAAATGCACTGATGATTTTATTTTTTTAACAAAGGAAGAATTTAAGTTTTCTTTCTTCTTATTTTCTTTTTTTCATAAGACTACTGTTTGATTCTGAATTTTGAACATATGATCTCACACAGGCATTAGATGTGCTCAAAATATTTTTTGTTGTATAGGTTATTACCATTATGATGCTTCCTTTTCAATTGATTGTGTCATCCTATTGCTTTACTGTAGAATATATTGTCAAGCCACAATATTTTTGTCATTGTTGTTATTTGTACTGCTAACCCGCCAAATTCGTCCTAGAAATTTGTTTTGTCCATAAGGAGTTGTGACATTTTCGTTTGGCCATAACTGAATTGGTCTGAAACCTAAATTTGCATATAGTCAAATAACGGGATTTAATTAATGATTTATCAACTACCTTTTTGATACAACAATTTAACAACTTTGAGCACAATAAAAAAAATGTAAAATATCGTATTTTAGATAATTATATAGGCTAATGATTATTAAAGTAACACCGAGGCAACCCTAAGTAATCTTTAAACTCCAAACTCAACAATTTACTTCTGAAAATTAATTGTCATAATATATATATATTCGTGATCATTTTCTACTGTAATTTGAAGCAAACATTACTAGCTTAGCATTTAACGTTAGATGAAATTTACCAACTTTTTGGGAAGGATATTGACATAAGTACTATATATTATTGGACATGTAAGAATGAAACTGGAAATTAATATTTGTAATTCAAGGTTCCACTAAATGTAAAAGGCAAGGCGCAACTTTGTGGTCGGGTTGGTTTGGTTGGGAAAAACATGCGCAAAAGCTAATATTTTAGAAAGTCATCCAAAAACATATTCCTCAAAAAAAGGCACGAGGGAAACTAATGAAAATCCAAAGTTTCGGAAAGAGCATAAATGCAACACCTCCATCATGCTCATAGCATCATCATCATCAATAAAAACGACGTGACACACTGACACTTGGCAGTAGGAATATTTGTGTAGAAAACTAAACTAAAAAAAATTAGATTTGTAGAAACTTTGAAACCTTCTCAAGATACCCAAATCTGTTTTGGAAGGATATATGTGAAAAGATGTATTATAAAAGAATCTTTATTCTTTAGGGGGTACTGACATGCCATGTTATTATACTTTCAATGCATGTTTTGATAAGCAAAGACTTCATGTATACAAAACAAAAATCAATCGATATCAATGTAGAAATAAATACATGAACATATACAACTTTTTAGATTTCTACGCTGGTGACCCGCCACAGCATTTGGTAGCTTGTGGTTGCCTTAGAACACTTAGCTTAAAAGCCTTCTTTACATTTTTGATATAGGTTTTAAACCTCTTAATAAAGCGGAATAATATATACTTCTTTGGCGGTGGATTTGGTTTGCCACCTTAGGTTTAAATAATGTTATAGGTTAGATATTTTTTTACCATATGAGGTGACACAAACATTTATATTAATGACATAGATTCCACAAAATTCTCCAATCGAGCCGACTTAATGTAACTAGAAAAGAACAAAACATGATTAAAAATAGAAAAACAAAGGCAACACTAGTCAAGCATATGCCCCCCTCGTGTAATTTCCAGGGCAGACAAAGGGTATTCCTCTCTCTATCTCCTCCAATGACAATAATTATAATTATTGAATATAAAGGAACCAAAGAGTGCCAAAATTGTTATTTTCCAAAAAATTAAAAAGGAAAAACACAACAGCAAGCTGTCTCAAATGGTGGAGCTTTATATTGACCCCACACCTTATCATTCCTCATCATCTTGATTGGAGATCCTCTGTTAGTTACCCTTTTGTAGCTTGAGGGTAGAAGTGTATTAGTGTGCTACAGTGAATAGGTGAATGTAAATTGGTTTCCTATTTACAAACGAGAAAAAAGAATATTGTATTGATAACTTACAATGTAATAATGTCATACAATTTTTTAAATTCCAATAATAATATCAGCTTAGGAAAATTGTTCCAATTATAAATAATGAAGTACCATTATAAAAAAATAGTAACAGACTAACAGTAAAAGGAAAAATATGTTAAAAAAATTCAGTTAACATATATCTCATAAACAAATAAAAAAATTTTCATTAAACAAAATCAATAGAAAAATAAACTTAGTAAATAAATAAGATAACTTTTAAAAGAAGTGGGATCGCTAAAAGATGTCTATCTTACAATTTGACATTAGTATTTAAATTTAAAATTCATTATTATTAACATGATCTCTATAGTGTATATATATATCTTTCGTATATAAATTAATAATATTTTATGTAAATTGCTTAATAGTTTATTATACATCATCAAACAACGTTTAAATGGTACAACAACAATATTGATTATTAGACTTGTCCAACAACATATCAGTGTACTTTTACATTTGTTATATACTTATATTATTTAAAATGACTTAAATAATTGTCATGATTCTTATTACGATATACAGTTAAATAAATTCATCTCCTTTAAAACTACTCATTTTTCACACAATACTAATTTCAAGATATTATTCACTCGGTATTCAAATTTCAGTACTAATACAGGAAGAGAGATCATTGTTTTTTTGCTAACTGTGCAGATTATTGTTAAGTATGATTATTATAACTGCACCAATTTGGACTTTGAACAATTCATACCAACAAAACGGAAACCACACGAAAGTTACAAAATGTACTACAACACAAGATCCTCACCACACATGCCCACGAGAGCAATCCAAATGCCAAAAGCAACCAAGACAGCTTGGGTCCGTATCCTCTGCTCACCTTTTAAGGTGAGCAGAGTGCCTACCTCTGATCCGAGCCGTTCGATCTAATCTCGACGGTTAAAATTTTTCGGGCCTTACAATCTGGTTACATGCACGGGGCTCCCTTAACCGTTAAGATTACATCTAACGGTTCAAATCAGAAGTGAGCAGAGTGCTCACCTTAAAATGTAGGCAGAGGATGTGATTCCAGACAGCTTAGACAAAGTTCTCACCTCTCTCTTTCTCTCTCAAAGTCTCCAGACCAATTAAAGGAGCCTCCTTGCTCTTCATCCCTATCCCTTCTCTCTCTCTCTCTCTCTCTAACTTCCACCAACCCATTTGCTATTTGGCCGAAAGGAAAACCCATGTCTCTATGAACTGGAACAGCCTCACCCTTTGCTCCACCACTGTGCAATTAAACCTTACTCTGCTTACTCATCTTTTCCAATTTTCCATTTCCAATTTCTAGTGTGAGAGAGAAACCAGAGCACACCCACTTCAACTCACTACAAACACACACAGTTCCTCTTGCTTGCGTGTAGGGCTCTCTCTCTCTCTCTCTCTCTGATTGGGATGTGAAGCACCAAGCTCAGTGGCCAGCTGGGTCTCTGTCTTTCTCTCTCTCATTCACTCACACACAAACACACCCACAGAAACCCATTTTTGATTTGACCCCTTGTGCTTTTCTAAATTGTTCTCCAGTCCTTGTTTTGTTATTGTTCCTTTCTCTTTGGGCCTAGACAATGACCTTGATTACTTAGATAACATATAATGATATAAACCTCTCCAACTTGCTGCTTATCCAACCTCTCTCATCATTCTCTCCATCACTTTGCACCAACAAACCAATTAAAAAAGAGTAAATTTCTCTCTCATCCCCACCTCCCCACCGCCATCTCTACCCTTTGTTGGGTCACAAACAGTAATAGATCGGTTCTCTTTGCAAAATTAGTTCAAGATATGCATCAAATTAGCTTCTTCTGATCCATAGTATCCACTTTTTGGTTTGTTCTCTTGATCTGGACTATTGTATAGTTCAAACTGTAAGCAGGAGAAAGAAAGAAATTTCCTCTTTGCATCAAAATATGGCTGTATTTCACAAAACCCATCTTTCTTAGCCTCAAGCTCACACAATTCCTTTTTCATTTCCCCCAGAAACCCATGACTTGGTTCATTGTTGCCGGCATAATGGAACAAAAGCCGCGAATTGTGAACCAAATCAAGCTCAATTTCTCTCTGGTCTGGCCAGAGAAGCTCTCTCTCAAGAGCTGGCGAACCCACCTCTACAACCAGTACTTTGTCACTAGAAAGGTGAGGGAAACATGGTGGCGAAAGCTCCTCCTTTTGTGGATCGTTGGATGGGTTGTGTTTAGTTTGTCGCTATTGTGGTACATGAATTCTACGCAAGTGGAGAAGAGAAAAGAAACTCTTGGAAATATGTGTGATGAGAGAGCTAGAATGCTCCAAGACCAGTTTAATGTTAGCATGAACCATTTGCAAGCTCTTGCTATTCTCGTCTCGACCTTTCATCATTCAAAAAACCCCTCTGCAATTGATCAGGTACAATTTTCTAAAATCTGAGTTTTCTGCCATTGATTTTTGTCCAAGTTAGAGGTTGACAATCATTAGTTCTAGTTCGTTTGGGGAATATTAGACGGGTAGTTGATTCAATACTATTTAATATTGTGTTGATTTTGGTATCATATTCCAGTTGATTGCTGTTGTCAGAGGTTGTCAAAGGTTTCTACATGTATAATTAAATTTTGACAAGTTGTGTGAAACGTGGTACCAATGTTTCGGATTGGTGCAATGAAATACAGGTGTCTGGTAATGGACGATACAGCGGATAGTATTACCTCAGATGCCCACATTAGAAGCTTTCTGTATGTTAGGGCTTAATCATAGTCAGGATCCTAATATACATACTTTCCTGGAGGATTAAATTCCCCCCAAAAAAAGATCGACTAAACCCTTCCCTCCCAATTTAATTGAGATAATGACCAAGTTGCCCCTTCATTAGTATTTCTTAGCATTTGTGAGGAAATCAAACAGCAATCAAGTAGAAATTGGGGGTGTGCGATATTGGGTGGTGGGGATTGGCTATGCTGGTGACCTCATATATTAGTTGCCAGAGGACATAATTTTATATTAACAACTCTATATCTCCAAACAGGCTACATTTGCAAGATATGCTGAGAGAACAGCATTTGAAAGGCCGCTGACAAGTGGTGTTGCCTATGCAGTGAAGGTCTTGCGTTCAGAGAGAGAGCAGTTTGAGAGGATGCAGGGGTGGACCATAAAGAAAATGTACTCTTCAAAGAAGTCAACAGCTCGAGACCAAGGGGATGATGGGTCCACAGAGGTCACGCCACAGGAGATCTCTCCTGTTGCTGATGAGTATGCGCCAGTTATTTTTGCACAAGATGCATATAAGCATGTGGTATCGCTCGACATGCTGTCTGGCCATGTATGCAGTTTCTACATATTTCTACCTTTTTTCTCTTTGCATTTTTGTAATCAAAATTGAAAAGCACCTGTTGCCAAGAAGATTAACAGCTTTTCATTTGGCGGTTTCTATGATATATTGCTCTTTATCCCACAATTTTTTTTTCCTTTTGATTTACCTTATCGGTACCTACCTTTTATTTGCATTTGTTAAACTTTCAAGATACTGGCATTTTCATTTTTGCTTGCATCTGTATGGTACAGCAATCAGAACTAGTAATTCTTTTAAACCAAGCAGGCAAGGAGGAACTTGGTCTTGTACTTTTGTTAAAAAATACTGTACCAAAAAGCAAATATGCTTGTTTCATTGTTTGTGTAAAGGATTGGCATGCTGTTTAAGTCAGATCCTTTTTGCGCCTGATTTTTGGACAAACTTGTACAGATTTTGGTGAAACAGCAATGGTTTACTGCTAGTATTATCTGCACTGGATCATTTTAAATACAACAAATTTTTTTCAGTGTAAAATATCAAAATTTGTAGTACTGTTTTGGTCTCGGCCAGCATAGTACCATATCAAAGTGATATGCTATTTACCAGGCTTTATCTGTTTCTTGCTGGGCAACTATAGTCATAGAGAGTATGAATAGCTTCTATATCTTAGTCATTTAACATATTATAATTTTTGGAACTATGAATATTGCTATTTTTGTAGGAAGACAGAGAAAACATCTTGCGAGCACGGGCAGTAGGCAAGGGGGTGCTAACTGCTCCTTTCCCATTGGTGAAGTCAAACCGTCTCGGTGTCATTTTGACTTATGCAGTGTACAAATCAGAGCTCCCTAGCAACGCTACTCCGGATGAGCGCATTGAAGCTGCTATTGGGTTAGTTTTTGAATTATCAATAATGAACTCTTATTGAAGTATTTACTGGTAGGTATTTTGGCTGGTACGTCTATGCTTTTTCAAAGTTTTGTGGGTGAATTAGCTTAATTGAGGCTTGATGTTCTTACTGGATTGTTTGGATAAACAAGTTATACTATTATCTATCCAAGAATAGCTCAAGTTTGATTCCAGAATAGTATAAATCCATATGCCTCAGTATATGAGAATGCAAGCCTGGTTAGTTAATGGTAATAATTAATCTCTCCTATAATAATGACATAACAAGGCCCTATCCATAGTAAATGTTGGTCAGTAGTTGGAATACTTTCAAAATAACAACAACAAAAAGTGACAACAATAACAAGAATAATTCTGTAATATTAGGAACAAGGATAGTAGCAACAATGACAATATTTAGAAAATATGTTTTTTTTTTTATTTGTGAACAGATATTTGGGAGGGATATTTGACATTGAAGCCTTGGTCGACAAATTATTGCACCAATTAGCATGCAAGCAATCTATATCGGTAAATGTGTATGACACGACCAATGGGCAGATAAGGATGTATGGGTCAAATCAGACGGGCACAGGTATGTCTCATATCAGTGCCCTCAATTTTGGCGACCCAAGCAGGAAGCATGAGATGCAATGCAGGTACTTGACGAATCAAACTTTAAGCTTTAACCCTTCTCCCCCCTTATGATCATTATACCCTTCAGAAATTCATTTTTACATAAGAGTGAGGTCGTTGAGATGTGATGTGCAGTAGTGGTTTAGGACGTTTGACCGAAACATTTTATTCTTTTTTACTCCCAAATCAAGCTCCCTGGAGGAAATTGCTGTTGCTATATATGCAGCTAATTCTCAAGGGGATTAAAGTTACCCAATTAGTAAATGATGGGCTATATTTGTGAGGGAGTAGAACTAACAATATTTACGGGTGGTCATACCTAAGGTGGCCAAAAAGGGAAAAGTTTGGATTTAATATGCTTTTTGGAAAATAACTCCCAAAAAAATTTCCAATTTATAAATCTCGCAAATTTTCTTTTTATTTCAAAAAACGCCCCAAATGCCAGCTTGTTATATGAATTTCTGAAGATCATTACAAAAATGTTTCTTGGTTTGCTTTGTGCTTATATAGGTTTACACAAAAACCACCATGGCCTTGGCTCGCTATCACAACCTCATTTGGAACCCTAGTGATAGCTTTTCTAATCGGCTACATATTTAGCGCTACTGTAACTCGTATTGCCAAAGTGGAGGATGATTACCATCAAATGATGGAACTCAAGAAGCGTGCTGAGGCTGCTGATGTGGCAAAATCTCAGGCACTCCTTTTAATTTGAATTGTCTTATCAATGAAACAATGTGTTACCTTTAGTGGAACTTATTTCCATTGTTTCATGTACATTTATTGGCTCCAATATGACTTCTTAACTTTTTTTTTTTTTGCTTGTAGTTCTTGGCAACAGTTTCTCACGAGATAAGAACCCCCATGAATGGTGTTCTAGGTAATTGACCAAACATGTACTCCGCTTTAATAATGCATTTAGTATGATGGAACCTTAGAAATTTATCATTTCATTTGACACTAAGTCAAACATATACCAAACAGTAATAAATTCGATAAAGAATTAAACATATACATAATTACAAATTAAAACAGAGTGCAATCTTTGTGAATTTCTCTTTTAAACATCAATGACATGGTTTACAATGTTGTAGGAATGTTGCAAATGCTGATGGACACAGAGCTAGATGTTACACAGCAGGACTATGTGAGAACTGCACAAGCAAGTGGGAAGGCTCTGGTGTCATTGATAAATACAGTGCTGGACCAGGCCAAGATCGAGTCTGGCAAGCTCGAACTTGAGGCTGTTCCTTTCAATTTACGCTCTCTTTTAGACGACACATTGTCTCTATTCTCTGGCAAGGCTCAGGAGAAAGGCCTTGAGGTACATTTTTCTCCTTTTTCCAAGATGTTATCTAAACGAGAAGAAGATTGCGAGTTGCTCTGTTATTTATGAAAATATATTCATTTTTGTTTGGTAGCATTGTTGTTTTCTCAAATGTCTTTTTGATTAATGATTGTCTTATTTGATTTGTCCTTAATGTCTTGCTTTATTGCAGTTGGCGGTGTATGTTTCTGATCAAGTCCCAGAAACACTAGTTGGTGATCCGGGTCGAATAAGGCAAATAATAACAAATTTCATGGGAAACTCTATCAAGGTAAATTAATCATTTGTCAATTCAGAACAATGATCTCATTTTTTATATGAACTCCTTGTAGTTGTATTTGACGTTGTCTATTTGGTATTTTTTTAGTTCACTGAGAGGGGGCATATATACCTGACAGTGCATCTGGTTGATGAGGCGGCAAGTTTGTGGGATGTAGAAACAGAAACAGACCCACAGAGTAGAACGAATAACACATTGAGTGGGTATGCTGTGGCTGCTCGGAAACGAAGTTGGGAAAATTTTAGTATCTTTCAGCATGGATCAAATCCTTTTGACCGGCCTTATGTTTCGAGTTCTTCAGACCAAATAACCCTGATCATATCAGTTGAGGATACTGGCGTGGGGATCCCTTATGAGGCACAATCTAGGATTTTTACACCTTTCATGCAGGTACATTTACATGTGAACCTTCAAATGTCTGAAAAATGAAACATTACATTGATTTTTTTAAGTGTGTTAAATTTTGTTTGTACCCTTATTCTGGTTTCTTCAAAACCAACTGACCTTCATGGATTTTACTCTTCTTCATAGGATGTTCAGGTAGATATAGGTAAATTAGGAGGGACAGTAGTTTGGTAATTTCTGAAGTGAATGTGAAAGGACATTTCTTATGTTCTGTGGAGGTATTATAATTGTATCTTTTTTTCTTATGTTCTGTGCAGGTATCGTGGTTGTACCATTTTTTGTGTCAACTGGCTTTTTTTTTTAAAGGGTGATTTTTGTTATTTCTTGTTTTGCATGCCAAAAAAATAGCATACTTTTGAGGCTGTACTCTTACCATTCAAAGGATATCAATAATTTTTTGTTTTCTTTTTCTGTCAGGTGGGTCCCTCTATTGCACGTATACATGGTGGCACGGGAATTGGCTTGAGCATTAGCAAATGCTTAGTTGGTTTAATGAAAGGAGAGATCGGTTTTGCTAGCCGTCCCCAAATTGGCTCCACATTCACCTTCACTGCAGTGCTTACTCGTACTCGCAGTAACTCAACTCCTAGCGAATACAAGCCATCTGAATTCTATGGAATGAATGCATTGATAGTGGACCATAGACCAGTACGGGCCCAGGTGACGGCATACCACCTCCATAGACTTGGAATAAAATCCGAACCAACCAAAAATTTGTCCCAATTTTTCTCAAAACCTCCCTTAAATATGGTGCTGATCGACAAGGAGACATGGTCCCTAGAGGCAATAACATGGTCTAATTTTGCTTCTATGTTCACTAACAGTAAAATACCAAAACTATTCATTCTTGCAAACCCGGCCCTGAAAAATAACTCACAATTTTTTCAAGATGTTAATCTGAACATAATATTGAAGCCTCTTCGGGCTAGCATGTTGCAAGTGTCATTGCAACGAGCCTTGTTTGGAGGTGGTGATAAGGGAAATTGCCGAAATGGAGTGGTGGGAAACTTGTCTCTGGGAAGTCTTCTTCAGGGTAAAAGGATTTTGGTGGTGGATGACAATTCGGTGAATCTTAGGGTTGCAGCTGGAGCTCTGAAAAAGTATGGAGCCGAGGTTACCTGTGCTGATAGTGGTAAACGAGCTATTGAGTTCCTCAAACCACCTCATTCTTTTGATGCATGTTTCATGGATATTCAGATGCCAGAGATGGACGGGTAAGTTGTTATTTCTATCGTTTTTAGTTTGGAACGTATTGTGAACTTTTCTATATTTTTAAAATATTTTTATGAGCCACTAAAGAATTCTTTTTGTTAAGAGACTATCACTGTTACAATTCGTATCTGCCACTAACACCTTAATTTATTTATATTATTAAACAGGTTAATAATTTTCTTATATATTTTGTATGTGCCACTATTGTGACATTTCCAATCTTCTGTGTGCTTTAGATTTGAAGCGACTAGGCGTATACGAGGTATGGAGGCAGCTCTGAATGATCGAATAAAACGTGATGAAGTGTGCCGAGAAATTAACGGGAAAGTCATTCAAAGTTGGCATATTCCAATTTTAGCCATGACAGCTGATGTTATACAAGCTACACATGAAGAATGCCTCAAAAGTGGCATGGATGGTTACGTCTCCAAACCTTTTGAAGGCGAGCAACTCTATAGGGAAGTTGCCCGATTTTTCAAGCCAAACACCAAGTTGAGTTAGGTTTAGGGTAAGATTTTGTTTGAGTGTAGAGGTTTTTGGTTATGGTGGTGGGTGTTGATGCAAATTGGACACTAATGCACATGCTACATCGACCTTTGGCCCCAACATGGAGTTTCTTTTGAACAAGTAAGTGCTTTCTTATGCATGTACAGAAGAAAGTTCTGAACTAAATACTGCAAACCTGACATGAACCTGATACGCCCTGCAGCAATACCAGTGTAACTTGTCTGGGTATTAATACTGCAAACCTGACATGAACCTGATACGCCCTGCAGCAATACCAGTGTAACTTGTAATGCTGACAAGGTAAAAGTTACTAGCATGAAAAAAGTAGGATTATCAAGTCATTGTTGTAAACTTGTAATGATTGGTATATCATGTAAAGTCATCAGCATGTTATCTAGCTGTAGATTGCTAACTTCTGTTTCTTTTGTTATCTAGGCGTTCAACTTCGGTGTTGGAAAAGGTATCATCTTTTGCATTTTTCATCACACAAGAGAGAGAACCTTTTTGAGGTGTTAATTCAAAAATACATTTAAAAAAAATTGATATGCATGACGAGGAAGAGCCAATTTCAGCACAACAGTCAGGAATAGGCTGAGACCCTCCATCTAGTGTAAAATAAATGTAGTCAGATTGTTGCTTTTCTTCTTTTTCTGGGTGTACAGGGAGCTGTTATTGCTTCTTTTGCTTTTTACTAATTGTAGCATGCTTTTTTAATGAGTGTAGTCATGTATATTATACAATTCTTATACCAATTGATTGAATGAAAACAGAGTTCTCTTTTCACGTTTCAGATTTGAATAGATCACCTAATATGCCAGATTTGCTACTCATCACTTTTCAATTTAAATTATGTAATTTAGGAAACATGATATAGTGTCGTGAGCTTGTGCTAACGCTTGCCCAATAATCTAAGTGAGATTATAGTCAAGTCCTGCAGGCCTTTATAGGCATATTGCAATACTGGAATTGCTATTTTCTTGATACAGGAGAGACTGGTTTCTCACTATTTAGTGGTATTGAACCTAATAGCTCGAGGAATTAGAGGTAAATACAAGGGACCGAACTAAGCAGGCATGGTAGGGCTTATAAATTTATTAAAATATGACAAATATGCATTGAAAGAAAGAGATTCGTATATACAAGCAACTAGTTAACTGTGATATTTACATGATAAAAAGTTTAAATACTTTTTGGATCATACACTTAGGCTATAGGAGTAATTGAAGTTATGGCTTCTTCTGCGTGCTATAATGCAAAGCTATGTCAAGCACGATCATTGTTTCTCCATTTCACTCTGAAAAGTAAAGAAAAGAAATTATAATTAATGAAATGAGAAATATTTACTATCCAGATTAGCTTTTGTTAGCTAGGATAGAAGCTTGTTCTATCCAGATTAGCTTAGATACCTTTACTGTTTTTCTTTCACTTTTTTGGCTTTGTTTTTTGAACTAACCCGGCTTTAATAAAAGCAGGCAATCAGTCTTTTGATTGCTTTTTATCAAAAAAAAAAAAGGAATATTTACTATCCTTCCATCAACATCATTCCAGAAAAGATTGGTACGCGCGGAATGTATATGAAAATTGTCAAACCAATTTTACACTCTCAAGTCCTAAATGAGCAAAAATATGTCAAGTTACCTCTTTGCCCACTTTCTTAAAAAATACTTGCCACTCACCTCGAAAGAGGTAATTTCAGCATTTATGCACAAATGGATGAGAATGGTCTGTTATGTGCTTTGTTAGGATGCATGTTGCATTTTATACTGAAGTGCATGCATTTTGAGGGGTTCGCAAGAGTATTCGGAGGGCAAACATGGCATTTCGCAAGTTTTGACTGGTTTGCACCGAGAATACTTTACCTTTGCCTGATGGTACCTGACAAGCATGCGCCGGTACTGCTGCCGCGCATCTGGTGAGTCAACCACTGTTAACACTGTGGAAACAGCTTCATCAATCCCTTTCTTCACTCTCTGTTTCCGAAAGGCTTTGATTATGTCACTCTCCTCCTCTTCATCGATCCTTTCTGGGTTAGGTTGGTACCCTCGTAACCCAACACCCCGTTTCAACCACCGTAGTACCACTTTCTCTAGTACACTCACTGTCCATAGTAGGTTCTTGTAATTTCTAGCTTGATGTCCTCTATAGTGAGCCTATAAAAAATTGTTAAAAAATTAATATCATGTTAATCCTTCCTGTTGCTCGCAAAAAGCAACTTTGAGTGTACAGAACGAAGGCTAGAATTGTATCAAATTTTGTTTTAAAAATTTGTTAAATATTTCACAGTTCATAATTGATTTTAACTGGCAGTTTTGTGACAAACACAAATTGTTTATAATTAAATAGTAGTTGTCTTGACAGCATGAGTTGGTCGGGCTGAATTGGGTTTAATTCAAAATTTGAGTATTGCTGTCAGAACTCAGAACAGTGTATTATTTAGTTGTGAAATTTTACCAGCAGCACTCAGACAAAATAGCAACCTAACAGGACTATTACCTATTGTTATATCAACCATTTCTTTTATTATAATCAACATTCTTGAACTACATTTGTTATTCTAAAGTTGATTACCAATTATACATAAGAGATGAGACTCTATAGATCCTCTTCTAGCCTACCCTTCCAAATTAGCTGGTTATCAACTTTTACATGTTTTATAGTTACCGCATATGTTACGCAGATACGCTATCCAGACACGCGTGCGATTCGTGTGCGATACGCACTGGATACGCCACGTGGCGTGTCTGAATATTTTACTTTCTTTGACCATCGGATTCGGTCAACAATTCGACCAGACACACGTATCCACCACTCCTATAGCACCACGTGTCACATATTAGCATACCACTGGCCTGCAACCTCGCGTTGTGCGTACAGACACACAGTCACGCACAGAGCCATGTACACAGTACAGCATTGCTTTATTCAACCTACTCTATATATAACAACAACAACAACAACAACTAAGCCTTTTTTCCCAAACAAGTTGGGGACTAAAATTAGTTGATGTTTCATTGTGGGACTAAGGGATAACTCCAAACGGGATAAACAAAGCAGCCCCCATTCCATTACTATCACCATTGCGCCTATAAATGGAAAAATCCATTTCCGATTATAGAAAACTATGTTTTAGTGTTTTAATTATTTGAAAGCCTTCTTAAACTCATCTTGGCATAAAATTTTACATGAATTCTCATAAAAATATTAGGAATCTGGAAATGTAAAATTTTCAAAAAAAAATAATTTATATAATTTTTGAAATCACATAAAAATGTCATAGTTGGCATGCTAAAATTTCTCAATATAAATTACTAAACAGATAAAATTTGTCAATCAAGATGGTGTGTTTGGCACCTCTGCGAACAGCTTGTTTGCGAACTAGTAGTGGTGCACGAACCAAACATGGAACAGCAGTTCACGAACTGCGAACAGGAGGTAGTTCCCAGTTCTCAGTTTTTCGCGCGAACTAGAAGAACATTCGTGGGCCTTTGTTTGTCCCTTGTTCGTGAATCATCCAAACACACAGTGTCTGGAGCAGAGAGCTCTGGAGCCAGGACTGAAGAGATGTCTTTGGGTTTGGGAGATTTAGTAATATCCATTACAGATAGCAACACTCTAAAGAGGAAATTCTAATTCCAGGAAATTTTATCCTATAGAACTGGAATCTAGAACTCAACAGTAGTATTCCATTTTCTAAACTATCAATGCAGAAAAATCATAAAGTATATATAAGAAAAAGTTACCTGAATTTTGACAACATTTCGTCTCAGATGCAAGAATTCCTTCCTCTTCTTCCAGCACCTAAAGTTTTTCTGAATAGAGACCGCAGCTTTTTCAGAAATTGGGTTGGGCCTAGAACCATGACCTTGTTTGTGAAACTTTACGATAGAACCAATCTCACACATCTCCTCTATAGAAATCCTATAACTACTATTTTCCCTACTATACCGCTTTTCAATCTCGTTTTTTCTTCTAAAAGAAAAATTACGAAATGCTTGTTGGATCCTTGTTGCAGCCTGAATAGCATTTCTGGCACCCTCTAAGGAGTCCTTTAATGACAACTGATCCTCTGTGCCACCAGCTGTATGGACTTCCCTGTTACATATGGTCGGTTTAGAGACTTCAGATGCAAGGGGATGGTTAATTAATCTGGTTTCTGAGAGGTATGCTGCAATGCCCTTGTGGCCAAAGAGCTCTGCTATGGCAGCAGCTGTGCGGCCCTCACTGTGTGATTTTGGATCAGACAGTGCATCAGCAGATGCACCAGCCAGAATCAGTGAGGTAACCATTTCTTCCCTGCATACAATAATATAATGGTATATGAATTGCTAAAACTCTCCAATGATTTTGAAGTATTTATCATGTGCTAAGTTTATGACTTCTCTAGAACACTAAAATTTCAGTGTACTTAAATATAGTCTCATGATTGTTTCCACTTTCCAGTAAAGAAAATTGGAACCAATCACTGAGTTCAATGCTAAAAAGTACATAATGGTACAGAACTGGGCCAAGGTATAGTAATTTTTAATGCACAAAAGCTTAATCAAGGAATAAGTAGCTCAATTAATATAATAATATAGATGATTAAAGTATACCTCCCGAAACGAGCTGCCCAGTGGAGGGCGGTCCATCCATTCTTATCGCGGTAATTTACACTCACACCTGAATCTAATAACAACCTCAGCCCCCAATTAAATCCTAAACCAGATATCAAATGTATAATCCCATAATATTTCTTCGGTAACACGCGCCTCCCCTCTCCATTTTTAACACTTTCTTTTAGAACCAAATTCTCCAATTTGTCCTTCAGCAACTTCTCCATCAAACTTTGCAAGTTTACGTTTCCTATGTATTCAGAAGTTTCATCCAAGAGGACTTTCACGAGTTTAGCAAGCAGGTCTAATTCTTCAAGATCAGAAGTAGAATTCAAAGTAGGGTTTTCACGGAATTCAAATTCCCTCACTTCGCTACACAGCTCTCCTGCTTGGTTGGTTACGTGAAAGTTAACTTTCCCAGCACCCATGCGTGGGGACCAGCAACGCAGGACTCCTTCTTGGATGATTTCGGCCGGAACTTGCATCTCACCAAACTGGGCCCATAGTTGTGATTTAGGCAAATTGCAAGAGAAATCACCAGTGATTATAACCTGCATATGAAAAAGAAGTTTGAGTGCCTAATGCCCTAGCAAGCTTTATGAGCATTTAATATAAATGTATGACTTTTGAACCCTCTCCATTTTAAATAAAAAGAATAATTGTATATTCATGTTGTAATGAGTTAGAAAAGAAAAGAATGTTTTGTTATATAGCATCTTATGTTAGATCTGTGGTCCCTTTTAGTCAAGGTTATCAATTTTGCTAAATACCAGAAATTTCTGTGAGTATGAACTGCTGGGCTATAAAATCTGAAATCAGCATCACATAGCTCCAAATTAATAGCAGGCAGTGCTGCACTGTTTTTGGTACAAAGTATTTCATGTAAGGTACAACCGTACAAGTATGAATAACAAGGTATAATATGATAAAAGCTATTTTTGATTAGTACACATTCAGAATGCTACGTGGGCTTAATGACAATTTCTTACCTTTGTCATTTCATTTGAAAATGCCCATTCAGGAGATATCTCGTGAATGGTAAACAACGATTTCTGTGCCATCAGTGAATTTGAACTTTCTTTTAGGGTCTCTTCAAATTGCAGTTCCTCCATCCACCACTCTGAAAAATAATTAATTAAGCAACAAACAAGTAAATTAATCTAAAATCCTTTAAAAAAAATGTAACACAGTGCCATTACTATCATCGATAGCAAAGTTAATTGAATTTATAAAAATTAAAAAGGAAAACAAAGTTAACAAACTACAGCTAACCTGACTTCTTAAGCATTTCAATCGTATTTTCGCTGCCCACCTGTGTGTGGCTACACTCATTGAATTCATCAAAGAAAACATCAAATAATCCTTCTGAAGTCTCCTTCACCCCCACATCAGTACAACCTGCAGCTCCTCCATTTGCTTCACTTGGACTTAGCTCCAGGCCCTCAAGCCTGGCATAATTCTCCACCCAATCAGATATATTAATACTTTCAGCACTATAGTTCCCTGTGCCATCTCCCTTGGTTGTGACCAATTGAGAGCTGACCTCATCGGTGGATCCAGGGCTGCATGAGTTCTGACCAAGACCTGTTAGTTCGCTGGGAGAAGGAAGGCCTTGTGTGGAGAGGTTGGTGTAGCTTCTGTTGTTATGGAGTGGAGTTGAGTAAGATGGTATAGAGTTTAAGACCTTGCTAGGAGTAGATGTACCCTGAGTGGAGATGACAAATGGATCAAAACAAAGGTTAGCGCATCTCCTTATTTATAAAAGCTTTCTACATCCTTTATTTATAAAATACATATACATAGCTAGCCTACATTATCCAAACAAAAAGCTAAGATCAATATCACAAAGTTTCTATTTTTATTTTTCTCTTCACATGAAAGTTGGAGATGCATGTAAACAATGCTTCAGAGTAATGAGCATGAATTAATCAAATATAACAAACCTACCTCTGAATATTCTCTGTAATGGACAAGGACTATATGCTCATAAGCTCTGCAAATGTTGCACAATGTCAATATATATTTTTCAGAAAGTTTAATGGAACAAATGTAAAATTAAAATGTACATCTATGAGCCATTTTTTTATGTTGAACATTCTTCTTCGTAAGAATTTAAGAATGTACTTTCCAAAACACATCCCTTAAACAATGGATATCACAGACTACATTTTTGCAGGAGATCCTTTTATACAACCCCCATCACCTTTTGAAATAGATTTTATCCTTTTATTTAAACTGAACAATACAATAATACTCTTACGGATCAAGCATCCAATAAATTCTTCGACGGAGACATGGATTTTCATCTCCTGGAGTGTAGTAGCATGTCAATACCTCTCTATTATCAACCTAGAATAAGGAAAGAGAGAGCTTCAAGGTCAGTTCAAAGTCCATTGTCCTGAATCTAAGTTCCATCAGAGTACCACTACCAAACTCACAGGTACAGTGAAGACAAAAGTTATTGTGTTTGGCTCCTCTACAATAGTACAGAATTTAATGAAGAGTCCCAACAGAATCTGAGCTGCTTAATTCTGATAGAACAACAGGTAAGTCAAGTTAACTTCATTTTAATAAAATCAAATCGGCCATGACAGCTAAGGTAATGAATAGATAAAAAGTTAGGTTGATCTGGACCATCCGATCTGAAATGGAGGGTCCTGATCTGCCTCAAACTTTCCAATGAAATCTGTATAATTAGAAGAGACCAATCAAAATATATTGCATGGACTCGGTGACTCAGATGCAATCAGAGAACAAAATAATAATAATAATAATAATAATAAAAATAAAAAAAATAGAATGTACAGAAAAGGGTTAAAATTAAAGGTGCCAATATGGGACTCCTACTTTATCATACTCACAGATGCAAATACTGAGCTTCTGATAATCATCGAGGAAAAAAGATAGGAGAGATTATACCCAAAACTAACAAAAGACGATTTGAAATAGAGAAAACCTTGAGGCGCTCATGCCCTTCAGCTAGGGTCCTTCCATTTCGCTTCCTTAGCCATGAGTGCCCATCATTGCGGAAGTACCGATTCACTCTCCTATTGAAGATAAACAATGATCCACCTGCAATATAAATGAATTTAAAAAAATGCCGTTTCAGTAAAGAGCCCATTTCAATATGCCATCTCGAGGACCCAAGTTACGAACTGCCATCTTAGCCTAACAGATTTCAGTACCATTTACGTCAGGTCTGCTAATATCCATTTTTCACTAATATTTTGCCCATTTTATTTCCATTCTCTTTTGTCCTTTGTGTTTAATTGCACAATTGTAGGCAAACTGCGGCTACCTTAGTTAGTCTGAGGATCAACCAAAACATTTTTTGGTAATTTGCTTTTTGTTACAAATAATTATATAAACTTGAGAGGTAATAGAAGCCCATTTTTGTTGAGTAGATCATTTGCATCACTGAAATTTTAGTGATGCCTGGTCGAACTTTGCTTGATCATATAATCAGGAAATGGGTACCCAGAATGAACGCAAACCATAGATTGTGGCATGAAAGTGTACCAGTAAGAGTGTAAGACTGAACTCCCTGGAAAACCAAATATGATGTGGAGCGCAAAAAGGGAAAATTTACTTGGTGGCTTATGAGGAGGCTTGTGTGTAAATCCAATGTCCTCATGGTGTTGCAAAATAAAAAGAACCTCTGGAGGCTTCAACCAACGCACTTGAGCATCTTGTATCAGCTGGGTCAAATGTCCTGAAATTGGAGGTGTCCATTTGTTAAAAAAGTGAGTATTTTCAGCATTCAGGGCACTGGACCGTTCCATTGTAGTCACATAACCAGCTACTGCTAGTATGCCTAAATGAAGATATACATCCTGATCTATTGATGTTTCTGACCAAAATCTAATTTGGGGCTGCAGGAATCCCTATTTAGTATTTACTAAACTGGAAGGGTGTCACTATTTATCAATTAAACCTATTTGGTGTACATCACACACATTGGTATAATATCAAAATGAAGTTCCTGAATGTGCTTAATGTTCAGGAACCAGCATAAAAATGTAGATATAATTTTGAAAAAAAAAAGAAAAGAAAATTTTGATTCTGTCAGCAAGCAAATTGCATACGACTCCTGACAATTGCATGAAGTATAACTACAAATGTTAGGGAGGGGAGAGAGAGCATTTCTTTTCTCAATATTTTAAGAAATTTTTGCAATGATTACATATTAAACAACAAACACTGGAAGTGGCAAAAAACTAAAATTCAGAGTTTGCAAAGTTACAGAAAGACAAAAAGAATGAACTGATCAAAGTAGTAAAGTTGTTGTCAAATTGCCAGAAAAAGGCAATCTTATCATATCACTTTAACGGAATAAACAAAAGCTACTTTGAGTTGGTGCAAATAAACCTCATTATCAACCCAAATTAACATAAACTAAATTGTGGGTAGAATAGAAAAGCGACAACCTAAACTCCACTTTTCAGTAGATAAGACCTAAGCACGAGTTGCTCAGCAAATTGTATTTAAACCCTCCAAAAAATTAAAATTTTAACATCTCTCAATCGAAAAAAAAAACCTCAGATAAAAGCAATAATAACCAGAGTGAAAACGAAGCGAGAATTCTGACACTGTACTATTAACTTAAATTAAAAAGAATGAATACCAAGTACTAATTACCTTGTTCCATGGAGAAGTGGCAAGGAGCGACCAGTAGTAGAAGAATTAATTAATATAATAATAATAACACAAAGTCAAGGTCTACACAGTACACTCAGTCACTCATCACATGGTTAATTGAAGATGCTACGAAGCAGAGAGAGAGAGAGAGGGAGAGGCGTAAAGAAAACGTGGCGGATGAAGGAGACAGAAGGGAGAATCTTGTGTGATTGTGTGTGTGTGGGGTTGAGGGGTTGGTGCGAAGAGGGAGGACTACTGGACTAGGAGAGCAGAGACCAGAGAGAGAAACTGCTCTCTTCAGTTCAAGGCTTCAACACGGTTTTGTTTTGTTTTGTTTGATTGTTTCGCCGTGTGTGTGAAAGCGTTTTTACACATCGCCTGGATGGCTGGATCCCCGCTGTATTGTAGGCGGAGGGTCCCACAGAGTGTTGAACGAATCTTAAAAGAGTATCAACGGCTCATGTTATCAGAGAGTGAGAGTGGTGGGGGCTTTAAAAAGAGTGCTGGATCTACGGTTTTGATTATGCTCCGAATGCTGTCAGTTTATTGGAACGGTTGGATTTCATCAGAGACTTTGACCCAGGCCATATGCAAAATTGTTCCATTGTAGATCTAAGATGATATTATTTTAAGGGATCTATTGGCACATGTAGCACAGTGCCCTTCCTTCAGGACTCAGGTTTCCTTTTCCATCACAGTGCCCTTCCGTTCTATTTGACATCAAAGGTTTAAATAGCGCCCGCTATGGCCGCTATCTCGGCGCTATAGCGAAACTGTATGCTAGACCGCTACCACGCTATTAATTTAGGGTATGTCTGATGGCGCGTACTGTAGCGGGATTTAGCGGGTGATAGCGTCCAATTTAGCGGCGGCATGTAGCGCGAGTACAACGGCAGATATCGGTCACGTATAAATTGTCCTCTCAAGTGCCACGTGCGCACACAGCAATTAAGTAGCTGTATCCACAAACCCAACCCAGTGCTTATATACTGTCCGGTTGAACTTAAATCTACCATGTGGGACTAAAGTTTTAGCTTGAAAACCGGACAGAAAATTATTGCAATAAATTGCCGAAGGGGTGAATCGAACTCCTATTGTTTGGTATAGGATCCAATGCAACAACCATCTAGCCAAGTTGATGTTTTGTTATAAATGTTTTATGTTATTTATATATACGACATGATATCCGCTATGGTCCGATAGCGGCCGCTATCCGCTATTTAAACCTTTGCTATTTGTGGATGTCGAAATAATACCTCACTTTAATAAACTAAAGTCTAAAAAGTACAATAATACCTCTTCTACTTTTTTTTCTTTTATTAAAATATCCATTCAATTCTTGGTACAACTTTCTTTATATTCAATAATAAACAAGTACAATAGATCACGTTCATGTATTCTTTTTTTTATTATTATTATGTCCTCAATGGAAGAATCTTACGAGACACTCATTCAACCAATGGTTGAACGAAATAGATTCTTCATTGAGGTAGCGTAGTAAATTGTAATTGCTCACAGATTAGAAGCAGTCGCACACAAAACCATTGTTTACTGGATAACAACATTCTTGAAGAAAACCTCCCTCAAGTTTTTTAATTGTATAATAAATAATTCAGTCGTTGTTTTGGAATAGTAGGTTTGTTCTGACTTTCGTACTTATCCTAATAATGGCAGGTATAATATATGGGGCCCACGTGCACTTGTAAAAATGTACCGGTGCTATTTTACCGTTTCAAAAATGGTGATAGACTAAGAAAGGATGTAAAATTTCTAATTGCAAACACGAAACTACCCTTCCTGTCTAACGATAAAATAACATATTCGAAATTAACCACCAAAAAAAAAATATTTGACTTCTACAACTGAATCTCTGAGAACTTTTTATATTTTCAAATTGCTCCAAAACAAATGCTATCTATTACGGGAATTACTACTTGTCAAATTTTTTTTTTCTTTTGAAAGTTACTATTTGTCAAATTGAGAAAGGGAAACATGTATGACTTTGGATAACGAGACAAATAACAACGTATTTAATTAGTGGTCCGTCGCGTGACTTTGAATTAGGAGAAAATTCATTATTTTTTTAGGAAAATAAGAAAGACCTCCTGACGCGTTAAAACTTAAAACGCTCGCAAGGATATTATTTTGAATTTATGATGTACACTTTTTGAGGCGTAAAAAAAATAAATATAAATATAATACGAATTTAAATTTGTGCAGATGGATTGTGAATTATATATGAATTAAATATAAGTTAAAATTAAGTGTAAACTCCATCGATATTGAAATAATGGATTACGACTGATTTATACATAAATTCAAATTTTTAGTGGGTACATATATTAGAACACATTAAAGTTCGTATTGGTGTGCATGTAAAAGCACACAAACAAGCGAACAATAGGTAGAAGATTTTCTTCGACTGAAGGTTAGTCACTTTTTTTTTTCTAAAAGCATTTTGGATAATCCAATAAATAATAACACTCTTTTTTTTAATGAAAATAGGAGTCAGGCTCCTATCTTTAAAATTAATTAAAAGTCAAAGTACAAAATTTAGCCAGTGGCTTAATACAAAAAAAAAATAAAAATAAATAAAAAGTCCATTACAGGAGAAGTACAGAAAAAAAAGAATCAGTGCTCCCGCACAGAAAAGCCCATCGAGGACCATGAAGTATATCGACACAATCAAAACGTTGGTCAATTGATCCATTAATTTAATTTTTTAAATGAGATATTGTATGTAGAGCATTTTTTTTAATCTCTTTTAAAAGTCAAAGCCGTTGAAAATAATCCTAAAAAAAAGGAAAAGAGATACATTTTTATTTTTTTCAAGGTCAGAGGAGAACGTTTTTCTCCTCGATACTGTTGTTAAATTTAATATTTTTAGAAGTATGGGGTCATCATTCATCAATGTTCAATTTTTTGTCTAAGGAATATGGTTTATTTTTTAAAATATGTACAAAATGGCACAAAAAATGCAAAAGACAAAAAAATGTGAAAACCATTAAAAATAGAGTTGAATTGACTCCAGACCCCTCTTTTAGGTAAATTAACCCATACTAATAACATAAATCCTCCTTTGCTTTTTGTTTTTTGTAAGTGAATCTTGTTTAGAGGTGTATGACCCGATTTATTTTTATTTCAAATTTCTCTCTTGTGCCACAACTTTTGTTCATGGACGACGCATAGTTGCAATTATACTTGTTCCTTCCCTCTCTGAAAGCTCTCCTAGAAATAACAAGGGGATGTTTGGATTCCCCAAGGAATTTGGGGAATTTCATCTTCCTACCATAAATTTATTATAAACAATCCAAACTCTTCACAAAATTACACACTTCTCAATAAATTTATTCTTAGAAATTGTAACTTCCCCAAATTCCCCAAATTCTTAAGCGATCCAAACGGCCCCAAAAAGATTTTGTCCCTGTATTATTTCTTTCTTTTAATAATTATAGAGAGATTATATTGACAGAGATTTTTGATGCATAAAGACAACACATCATTTTCTTCATAATATTGATGTACAAGCATCTAGAAAAAATACATATGTGATATGAAGTCACTGTCAGCAGTGATGAAGCGAGCACTCACACACATCTAAAGCTAGTGCAGATTCCTATAACATGATTTTTTGTTTGGTAAAAAGGAAATTAAATCAAGCATAGTGCAGATGCACACGAAGTAGATGGATGTGACTAATTTTAGGATCCAGTGATCCACTAACATGTCCACGGAGTTAATAGAGTTTCTTTTTTTTGAGAAAAAAGTTGCATACTTGATACTTGATTGCCTAGACAAAAATAGGAGAGGAGAAAGTAGGTATCAGGATTGTGAATGTCAACATTTTTTATAGCGTGGCGTGGTGGTGAATAATTAATGGCCAAGTAATATTGCCACCTTACAACATTTTTAGTATGAATTAATAGGCTATAACTAAGTTCCTTGAAATGAGAATAGTCGGTTGATTCGATTATTAAGAACCGATAGTGAGAGTGCTTAAAAAAAGAAGAAATGACTGAAAGCCTTGAAAAAGTTAAAAAAATTATACTTTGATGTAACACTTCATTATCTCTTATAGGCCCCGTTTGGATGGGCCGGAATTTGCAATTTCGGAAATTTAATACACCAAATTTATTATAAACAATCCAAACTCTTCACAAAATCACACACTTCCCAATAAATTTATTCTTAGGAATTACAAATTCTCCAAATTCCTACCCCCGTCCAAACGGGCCCTTATATATTGTTTAAATAGACGGTTGTGAATAGGGGTGACAAACATTGAAACGGAAGACGGAACAGACCTGTTCCGCTTCCGTTTCAGTCGATGGAACAGAAATTGATTCCGTTTAACGTTCCGTTTCGTCAAACGTAACAAAATCCCATTCCGTTTAACGTTCTGTCCTTTATTTACCATTGATTTCAGCGGAATTCCGTTTTCCGTTTCAAAAACGTTTATAAATTTCAGTTTCGTTTTTAGAAATGAAACTGAAATCTCTTCCATTTAACGTTCCATTTGGACGGAACGGAACGGAACACCCATGCGGAACGGAATTTTGACAGCTCTAGTTGTGAAAGACGAAGGGAGAAAAAAAAATAACTATATAATTTAATTTATATGGTTGGATAAGTTAGGTTAGTGTAACTTATTTAGTTATTGTTTTCTAAATTCAAAACCAAAATCTATTATTACTTGAGAAATTCCAGTGTGGTGAAAAATTAAGGTCAATTAGAATAAAAATAAATAAACTTCGTTTTATTCATCCCGCATCCTTTTTTCTTTCTAATTTTCTTTTTCTTCTGCCGGCTACTTTTTATAACAGAAAAAAAATTGTGAAATTAAATTTTAGGATGAGAAGTCTTGATAATGCGTAAAGACATCAACATCTGGATTCCGTTCCAACATCATGAAAGCTTTTTTGATAATGTATATAGATCACTCTGCTAGAATGTATGGAAATTGCGAATTAAACAACATAATTTTTACACATTGTCATGTTAAAACAACGGCACCGTTCATACGTTGAGAAGAAGTAGGAAGAAGAAAGAAGGGAAGAAATAAATTATAAACAATCCAAATTCTTCACAAAGTTACACACTTCCTAATACTTCTTCTCACTTTTTTTCTTCTTCCCTTCTTCCCACACCTATCCAAACGGAGCCAACGATATCAATAGTTTTGCTAACTGAGTGGTTTGATTTCTTACTGGACATGGACTTCCCTTTTATATTCTAAAAGACAAATATGTTGGCCCGAGACTTCTGCTATCGTACATATGATCATATAAATTAAAAAAATTATACTGACTTATATAATATATATTGAAGAAACTAAATTGTTATATATACTATCTTTTTCGTGTAAATTTTTTACACCTCTTTCCATTGCTTGCTCTAGAGCCTTCAAACAATTAAATATTCATTCTCTTTTAATTTTGAAAAATTAACCTCGAAAATCTTGACACCGTAAAGAATTTTTGAGATGACAATTCAAAATTCAGTGAAGATTGGAGTGAGGGGAGGGCAGGACAAACAAGGTTTAGTCGGGAAAGCACCATAGAATTTACTAAATTATAGAAGGGCAATTTGACCATTTCAAAAAAAAAATAAGTTGCTTGCAGAAAAAGCTCTATTGCCCAAAACACCTTCTTCTAAAAAACAATGGGGCTGTTTGGATTGATGGGGGATTTTGAAAAATTTCATCTTCACACCATAAATTTATTATAAACAATTAAAACTCTTCACAAAGTTACACACTTCCCAATAAATTTATTCTTAGGAATTGCAATTTTCTCAAATTCTCCAAATTTCTAAGCGATCCAAACAGCCCCATTAATGAGAGAGGAAAAAAACATAAAAGCTTGGACCGATGAGCATCCGCCCGGAATCCTGTAGAAAGAAAACAAATGGTTTAAATAATGGGAACATCCTAAAAAACATAAATAATGGGAAGATTGGGAGTATGCTAACTGCTAACATGATATAAGCTTCAAGCTGGATAACTTGTTTTTTAGCAATAAGTTAATCTGATCACGTTTTTTAACGGTGGCTGTGCTTGACCAACTGCTACCACCAAAACAGCAAACAATAAAATAATGCAAAGACAATAAACAAACAAAATGAAGTGATCATGACATTGGATCAGAAGCGCATTTCTTTTAATTATCAACGCAATAAAAAATACGGACTAGTATATGAAAAAAAAAAAAGAACCTTATTTCTTCCTCCACTTTTTCTGAGTTATCCCAAATATATTTGAAAGCATGCCCAGTGAATTGCACAAATGTTCGTTTTTCCAAAAAATGAAACGCTTGATATAAAAAAATGAAAGATAGTTTTTATTCATAATGCAGCAGAAAAAAAAAATTCGCTGTGGAAATCAAACTCTGTTGGGACTTGGGAGCGTGCGTGCAAAATGAATCTCTGCTCTCAGACCCAGTTTTGTTACCTCAATTTAGGCTTACTTGGCCCAAATTAATAAATTTCGTTACATTATCAGTCCAAGGAGAAACATTTGGAAATTAAACTTGGACACGATTAGACTTTAGTACTCTACTGAGGTAAATACATTTACAAATAAGGGTTAATTAGATTTATGCCATTGTGAGAAGTTGAAATTAGTAAAATGTCATTACTAAATGACAAATTAGTTTTATGCCACTGTGAAAAAGTAAAAATTAGTTTTTTGCCACTGAAAAATTGATTTGCCAATTTTACCCTTTTAAATATGCCACTACAAAAATTAGAAATTAGAAAAATACCATCATTAAATGACAAATTAGTTTTATACCACTACAAAAATTAGAAATTAGAAAAATGTCATCACTAAATGACAAATTAGTTTTTTGCCACTACAAAATTTTGAAATTGGAAATATTCTCAAATTGCAGACTCACGTTATTACTGATTCCAATAAAAAAAATGTCATTATTGATTGAATACTCTTATTTGGTACATTATTAGTTGTTTCATGGTTTGAGAAGGAACCAAGGTACTTTTGTTAATCTCTCTGGCATATCTAATCAAACAAACATAACACATGTACTTGATCCTGATTTGTAGAATTTAATTTCATTACAATATTCATTTACAAGCCTGATGATTTCGTGGCATATTAACCCAGCTAGACCATTCTTAAATATGGCATTGGTGATGGGTGTGACTGCAATCCTAATCCGCTGTTGCGCTACAAAATTTGTAGCGCACTAAAGGACAAAATTTCAGGGATTGATTTAATCTTGATTTAATAAGTAGCCCCCAATTGTGTACCCATATAGTTCATGTTATTAGTTTATAGTTTGATGTTTTCTGTCTGGTTTTAGCAAAACCTCACCTCATCGTGTTTTCCCGTGATCTTCCCTCTCTTTAGGTACTGTACGGCAGGATGGTTCTTTTGGTTAAACTAAATCTTTCAAGAAATTTTTTTCATTCCATAAACTATTATCTTTAGTTATTTTATCATTTATACTTTTTATTTTCAGGTTTTTAAACAGTTTTAGTGCTTAGGTATAACCTCCCCTAATTGCCTTCCTAGAGAATTGAACTTAGAAAGCCATAAGATAATTAAGAAACAAACCTCGCTCTGATACCAAAGTATAGTGGAAGCGAACTGATCGACTTTGAAACTTCTGATTATAAGAAATACTGGCTTCAAAGATTGTAAGAGAAAATTTTTATTGATAGAGTAAGTTTACAAGAGAAGAAGTAAGACTTCAGAGTTTTTCTGTGTGTCTTGCAACTTCTGAATGACACTCTTTTATAGAGACTCAAGCTTGGTATCTCAATAATGCATCGGGTGCTCATTGGGCCCCATCGTCATGCAATTAATTGGATTACCACATACTTTTGTCTCCCACTCAAATAAAAAGATGCGCACTAACACACTTAGTGCGATCTGAAAATGAAATAAAGGAGAGCACTACCTCAGTGCTGTCCAAAAGCAAAATAAAGAAAACGCACTACTTCAATAATGCGCCTAAAGATGCACCAAGTGGCGCACTAAAACACACCAGTACATACTGGCACCATTATAAAGATGCCTTTTAGAAAAGAAAAGATGCCCACTAACAGACCAAACAGGTTGGCACCGAAAGTAAGCATATTATGCACTCTACCTAATAATAGATGCTCTGCTGGATTATTCGAAGCTTACTGTGAGCTTCAATCAACTTTTCGATATTATCGTTAACAGGTTCGAGGGCATCCCTTGCCCAATTATCCTTGCTAGCATTTTGTTCAAGTCTGACCTTTTGCAAATTACTCATGACTAGCAATTTTTTCAAGCTCCGTAAGGGACTTTTGAATTTGGGTTTGATGTAATTCCATGAGCCTTGTTCTCATTCCTCCCTCCATATTTAAAGTCGGCCTTGAAAACAATAAATCACAAGTGATTGTCTCATAGTTTTCTATTTCTTCTGTCTGGCCACATGATGCTCCCCAGCGAACAGCGTTGTTAAGCGCTATCCTGGAATCTGGCCTGAGACTATAACGTGGAGATCCTTCATAGCTTCTAAAAATATGGGTTAAATATTCCAGCACCATTTCTGCAAAAATATAAACAAACTGAAACTATTAAACAAAAGACAGTTTTCCGTAGATTACTGTCAAAGATCAATGGTTTTCCGTAGATTACCATCAGACCTGAAAAAGAAAAACAAAATAATTAAACATTTATTTGGATTTTAAAGGGAAATCAGAGTAAGGAGCTAATTTTTAAAATTAGCTCATTCATCTGCTTGTTCAGGCTATCACTAAATCGGTCTGCTTCTTCGAATGCTCCTTCAAGATGTGCTAAGAATAGCTCTTGTTGTTCTTGTATCTCGCTGGTGACAGCCAATTTTGTTGTTAATCGGGAGAGTGCATCTGCTAAACTGTTTAGCTTACCATCTATATGCTCAAAGTTAATTTGCACTCCTGTCCCTGTTACATAATCAACAAAGTTTATCCATCTAACCCTTGATGGTCTATTTTGGGCTGACTTATTGAAAAAGGATATTATTGCTTGACAATCAGTCCTCAGCGTTATCTCCTGCTGATCAAGGTAGTGGATTTTTAGTGCCTTCAATGTTTCCATGCAAGCGTGTATTTCTGCATCAATGGTTGACTTGATCACCGGAAATTTACCGCTAGCATAGGCACAAATCTTTTCTATGGATCTAGGGTCATGTTTCTTTGGTTTCCATTTGCATATGCCACCCCATCCTTCCATGCATCCGTCTGTTTCAAGGATGATATAGCTCCCTGTTGGTGGAAGCTCCAGATCTGGCAAGTTTTGCACTTTTTCCTTGATTTTTCTGATTAGTTCATAATCAGACGGTTTAAGGCGCTTATCTCCATGAGGGCTGGTTTTTGTGTACAAGGGACCTAGAAGAGTCCCAAGTTTTGGAATGTAACTTCTGGCATAATTGAGTATGCCTAACCATGCTCGGAGTCCGGCCTTTTCTTTCAGTTTCTCCTCATCAAAGGAGACGATCTTCTTTATGACATGGGGTTGGAGTTTCACCTTACTCCTTCCAATGATTGCTCCAAGGAATTCAATTTCTCTAACTGCTATCTTCATTTTTGTTGGAGAGAGTACGAGACCCCATTTTTCACAAATTTCTAGCATTTTTCTGAGGTGCTCAGCATGTTGTTGTTCATTCTCAGAAAATACTAGAATATCATCAATATACACCGCTATAAAATCTTCGGTACCAGCAAAACACTGATCCATCTTTCTTTGAAAAATAGCCGGTGCGTTCTTCAATCCAAATGGCATAACGAGCCATTCATATAGTCCACCGGGCACCACAAAAGCAGTCCATTCAATTGACTCAGGTGCCATTGCCACCTGATGAAATCCACTCTTGAGGTCGAATTTCGAGTAGATCTTACTGTGACCGACCTTTTTAAGGATAGTATTGATGCCAGGGAGGCTATACTGATCCTTATGGGTATTATCGTTGAGGGACCTATAGTTGAATACCATGCGCTCTTTGCCTTTAATTTCTTTGCCAGTGATTGGGTCAATGGTGGTTCCAGAATTGACCATTATAGCCATGGTTCTGTGCCTGCTTTTACTAGGCCTAATTACTCCCAGTTGTAATAACGCCTTTGTATGTTTTTCGAATTGTTCTTTCATTTGAGGCGTCACATGCTTTAGGGGTTTATCCTGAATCTGGAGATCAGGATTTATGATGTCGAGAGAGCACGTCACCTGATTTTTCGACCAGTGTTTCAGAGGGTTTTCTCCAATGAACCCCTGCTCTTTTAGTCTGTTGAGTAGTGGTCTGAATTTCTCCTTAAACTGCTGTGACTCTTGCTCTTGGTGGTATGCTACGGCCTCTCTTACTTCAATGTATTCCAAGCCCGTCAGGTCGAGCTCAGGAATTGCGACTTGTACCACCTCAGCATCTGTTGTGGTTGCAATTGTTGTGATATTTTTGTAAAAAGTCACGTTCTGGCCTTCGATTCGCAATCCACCTTGCATGGATCGGATAAAATTGCACCCGATCAGCATCTGAACTCCCTCCTTCTTCCCCATCGAAAAAGAATAGGTGAAGGGAATTCTGAACCTATTCGACTCAATCAGCATACTACCATTTTTGAGTTTTAGACTGGCTATCTGAGTCGAGTTTACCCCATTTATTTGTATAGGATAGGCACTTGGCTCCAATGCCTCTTGTGGGACAATTTCTTGGTTGACACAACAGACAGTCGCTCCTGTGTCAAGAATTGCTTGAACCTTGAATGGGTTGACTCCTGGAATTTCAAAGGTTATCTCCATGTTGTAGAGTCTGTTCAGAACCCTTTTTCCTCTTACAGGGTCTTGGACCACTGTATTGAATTGCTCAATTTCCTCGGTAGAGATGGTATTGGCAGAAGCTATTCGAAGAGCTCCCGTTGGATTTCTTGGTTCCATCTCTATTTCCTCATCTACCTCTTCATCTTCAAACCGTAGTTTGGTTTTTCCTTTATCCTTCTTCATTAATTCATCAAACTCGGCTTCGAGATCCTCTGTTCTGGCCTCAAACAGTTGTTGCTTGAGTTTTCCATTTTCCGCCAAGAGGTATTGAACATAAAACATCAGCTCATTGATTAGCTGATCCTTACTATCATAAGGTGCTATTGGCTGCACCTTAGTTCGTATTCGTCTGCCCAGCCTGAATCTGGAACACATAGGACATACTGTTAGGCGGCAGTTTTTACAGTATGCCCTTGTTGATTCAGTTGTCATTTCCTTACACATGGAACATTTTTCATGTCCCGTTGGAACTGAATCATTGTCCTGCCAATCATGGGGACAATCTTTTTGATCTTCAGGCAGTTGTATATAACTTCGCCAGCTCAATTGCTCTGCCTGCATCATAAATGATTGCTCGCCGAATGGTAAATCATTGATTACGGCTGAAGCAACATTTCCAACTTCTCCTTCAGATAATGAGCATATTGCGTCACTATCAGGTTCATTGAGATCAACTGAGAGGACATCCCAGCTATCTGACAGTTCCATATTTTCAATAATGGCTGCCCTGGCAATGTTTCCTGTTTTGCGGTTACACTCTCGCGCAAAATGCCCTTCTTCTCCACAAATGAAACACTTGCATTTGCGGACCTTGTCAGCATGTTTTCTCTTGAAAACACGCACATGAGATTCGTGGGGTTTGCCTTTATAAGTTTTGGACTTGCGAAGTCCATACTTCTTTCTTTCACCATAGTAGCCTGGTAATGGGATTTTGCTGCAAAAGGAGAGATCTTTCAAGCTCCTTTGGAGTGCAGCTTGTTTGCATCTTTCAGCCAGGTACTGGTATGAGAAATTTATTCTTGGCATAACGCCTATCGCTGCTCCAGGGTATTTGTCCAAAAATGCCTTTTCTAGTTCTTTTCCGATTAGAGGTGGCATTTTTCTGAAGAATTTTTCCGAGAGTTCTGAGGAAATGTACATCCTCCCGGATTTTGCTGCAAGGATCTTGTAATCATTCATGTAATTGAACAGATCCTTAACATGGTTGCATGACAAGCGCTCAAGGTCTTGGTAAGCGCGTGTCTGTTCTTCAGTAGACCCTTGGTATGGATCCTCTAGCAGTATCATCCTTCGAATGCAGGAGATTACGTTTTGGGGATCATCTGCAACTGCTATTAATTCTTCATATTCATGGGGGTACGCCATTCTCCATTGAATAAACATCTTTTTCTCTACATCCCCTAGGAGATTTTCAATGAAAATCACCTTACTCTTGTTATCCGTCCAGTTGCGGTCATTAACCACATTGAGAGTAATTGATTCCCATCGAGAAATTACATCACCGTATTGCCCAATATCTTCTGGTAATACCAGAATTGCACCTTTGTCACTTTGAGCATCTGGAAGGTTGAACCTCCCGCTATGCTGTTGTGCATAACCTCCTTTGAGTCTGCCAACATGATCTCTGATTTCATGTATTGTTGGCATCGGTGTTTGCCGTGATGTGCTTGCTGGTGGATAGCTAACAGGACCCATTACTGGTTCCGTTGGCCTTCTCTGAGTGAGTGAGCTCTCAGCTGTTGAAAAAGCTGATTCCATCATTTTTGTGAAAGCCTTCATCTTAGGATATTCTAGTTCTGTTTCTTCTGCCGCGTATGCAAAGTGCGACAGTTTGTCTTTATCACCTTCAGAGGCGAATGGATTGAGCCATTCTTCCTCTGATTCTTCATCTTTATCCCAGATTGGACAATAATCTAGCATCGGCCCTTCTCTAGACAGAGATGCTAGTAGTTGGATTGATTCCAACTCTTCCAAGGTTTCTGGCTCTTCAATTGTCACCATCAGAGCCATTTCTCCATCTAGTTCTTCTTCATCATTAGACCCAACAACTGCTGGTTCTGCTGGTGCGGTTGCTGTATATCCACCAAATCTAATGGCTAGGGAGCCATCAGTTCTTGATCTGACTCGAATTGTTTGTGGGTGTTGTACTTCTGGAATTGCTGGTGGTCTGATTATCCATCGTTGGCCTCTCAATTCCTCGGTTGACCTAGGTTGTCCCGGTATAGCCCTTATGCCTCTGCTTGCTAGGTGTTCTGTTACACCTTGGACATTGTACCGAAAGTTGGTGTGGCTGGTGTTTGATAATCTCCCTATTAAAGATCGAGAGATTAAGAGGTTGCTTTCTCCACCTCGCCATGATTCATACCCATGAGTTTGTACAACCAATTGGATATGATTGTAAAAATCATGAATACTAACCATCATGTCAGGAACTGCGTATGCCAGTTGTGTGTTGTCTGTTAAGTCCATTTCCATGGAACTTATCAGTGAGGTATCATTACCCCATCTTGTGTCTCTTAAAACAACTAGAGCATTTACCCCTGCACTTCTTCTGTGCAGAGCGTATAACCTGACCATTACAACACCTATGTGTAAGTGCTGTAATCCTTCTTCGACGAGCCTGTTGTAGCTTTCCTGAGAGATAAAAGGGATTTCCCTTTGATCTCCAACCACCAAAATTCTTTCATCGGAATAATGTTGGTATACCCGATGATTTCTTTCGCTCCATCCAGCTTGGTATAGTGTTTCTGCTGGAACTTGTTGTGCTCTGCGAAACTGTGAGACGCTTAGTTCCGCATCAGGACTTAGTTGAGATTCTAGTGTCCTTCGATATTGCCTACGCCTTGGCAATCTTCTTTGTGCCTCATACCGTAACCGGCTTCCGAGTCTGTAATCCCGGATTTGATCTTCAACGGTTGGTATTTGGTTTTCGTGGCCTGATACAGATGGTCTACCCACTGTTTCCGTTTGAGTACGACTCATTGTATCTTTTTCTTCTCTTCTTCGTATATTTTCTTTGGGTCACGATATACGAAAAATTTGCCCGTTATGGTTGGCCGTTTTGAGGTTGTTGGCGGTCCGAGACTCAAGTTCTTGAGTTGATTTTGGATTTGTTCTAGGGCCTCGGATGTGTCAGACCCTTCAGGCGCTTTTGTCCTTCTGAGGTCTCTTATTTGATCCTTGCAATCTTCAAGTTCTTCCTTGATTTTAACAAGCAGCTGGATGATAGTGTTGTTCTGCTTGATAATTGTTGAGGTGCCCTTTTGTGTTGCTTCAGATGGTTTAACGAAACCAAGGGCTGGCTCTTCTAATGATTCTGTTGCTCGCAGGGCTTCTCTGTATACTGAACTTTCAGCAGTGAGACGCCAGTCGCTCATAAATAAAATTAATTTTATTAGTATCAAGATTTATCCTTAATTTCTAAATGACTTTTTATCTCAAATATTTCTAGGTCGGCTTTTAGGTTTGATTATACCTTTTATGAATATGTTATCCTGAAATTTAAGTGTAAATCAAGATTATTCATCTAAACTTTTCTGGGTGCAATATGGGTTTCCTTTAATTTTTCTTCCACACTACAATTTGTCTTCATGTGCGCTACACCATTGTGTTGCGCGACACATGAATTGAGTTTGGTGTGACTGTGTCGACAATTGCCAACCTTAGGCATATATACTAGTATATACCAGTATTTACCAGTATTCACGTCACTCGCATGAAAATTTTATTTGTGTGCATTTTCTTTTAATTTTTACACTTGCTTGTAATAAGGCTTGCTGAAAAAAGGATGGTACAAAATAAAAAGGACGGCATATGTAATTAAAATAAGCTATAGCTTATATGTGAAAAAAATATCACAAAATCTAAACAACTAAGCATCATTAAAAAATATAGGAAAGGGAAAAAAATAAAAACTAAAGCAAGTAAAATAAATAAGAACTACGGAAGTACTGTGACTTCAAGTCCAAAAATTCCATCTAACTATCAAAATGTTGTTCCATTTTCTATGTTATCATAAGACAATCACTAGAATTTAGATTCTGCGCTTCTTGACCGATCTTGAAGGCTTTGATGTACTTGAAGTTTTTCTACAATAATACAAAATAATTAAATGAGAATGTCAATATAAGAAAATTATAGGAGTGAAACGAGAATGTCACAGTACTTCCGTACTTCAAGGCCAGCATTATGTCAAGGATTTGATTATTGGATTTTATTTCACAATACAACTTGCCAACTCTGTGTGGTGTTCTTTGCTTGCTGGTTTACAAGCAAGGAGTAACCTAGCAATGGTACCAGTACACAGCTTTTATGCCACAAAAATACATCACATGTTCACTACAAACTGATTTAGATATAGCGGTCTAAATTTATAATGCAAAAATTATAGAAACCACCACATCGTTTGCATCTGTGCTGCTTCTTCAAGCTAATTTCATCAGATGCTTTGATTCGTTGCTTCCTTGGTCTTCCAGCAGACCTTCGTAATACTGGCGGATGCAGCTTGAAACCTGGATCAACATCAGGCCAATGCATTTTGTCAGGCATTGGTTTGATCTCTCCATCATATGCCATCCTAAATCTTTCAAACGTGAAATATTCATCAACATAATCATGCATGTTTGCACCCCTCAATGAGCATATGAATGCCAATGCATGGCTACAAGGTTTTCCAGTTAATTGCCATTGTCTACAAGTACACTCATGACGATCGAGGTGGACTGCACGCCTCCATCCTACCCCATCTTCATCTCTACCGCTAACCCGATCAAATTTCTTCATAATGAATTGTCTGATGCTATCAAGCAAGTCTACAATCTGTGATTGAAGAATTCACAATTGTTAATTAGATAAGTAATAAGGATTTAATATTTCACAACTACTAAATTTAAAAGCGGCACACCTGTAATCCTTTCACCTCCATTATGCATTTGTTGAAAGATTCACTAAGGTTATTGCTGACATAATCAACCTTTGAGTGTTCATTGAACTTGCTTTTACTCCATAAATGAGAGTGATTAGTTCTCAAAAAGTCAATTGCTTCAGGATGTTTTTCAGAAATATTGCCATATGCAACATGATACAAACAATTATGTCCATCAACTGCAACTGCAGCAGCTAACTGTCCATTATGCTTTCCTGTCAAAAAAGTTGAGTCTATTCCGATATACGGTCGACAACCTAGCATAAATCCATCAATGCATGGCTTGAGAGCTACAAAAACCCTCCTAAAACAGACCTGTCCCTTAGCAATTTCGATGTCAATCTCCACAAGGCTTCCTGGACATGGATTTAGCAACGCCTCTCTAAAACTATACAACAAAGGATAGCTATCCTCCCATTTACCAAACAATTTTTGAAGTGCAATCTCTCTGCCTACAAACACCTTACTATATGGGACTTCAATATCATAATCATCAAGCAACCTTATCTGTAGCTCTTTTGCTCCTATGTTGGAGTTCGATCTTAACCAATTTAAAATTTTATCACAAATCCATCCTTGTGATACCATCTTAGCTTTGGAAAATTTATTTGTACTAGGACATGTATGAACATGTTTGTTCACATTGACCTACCACAGATTAAGAGATAATGGATTAGTCATTAATTAATCATAGTAAATCAAATAAAGGTGCCCTTAACCATAAAGCAAGTCTTTGAAGAAATACACGTTATATGACAGAAAAAATATATATATCTTTCTGCATGTTCTCAAATAGAAAAAAGTCATTCCTTGAACAATAAAGGTAATGTGTTACCTTGAAGACTGTACTATCGAGCAACACTGATCCATGTATTCTCCAATTACATTCTTCATTGGCACAACGAGCCCTGAACCTCGTCTTGTCTGATTTTTCGACTTTAAATTCATATTCATTCAATATTGCATGTGTGACATACGACTGTTTTGGCCCATGACTAGACCATGTTTCGGCCGTGTAAAGCGTGGGCAGCAGCGATGTCTGTCACGCAATGTTGTTGGTTTGCCATGAACCTGCCTTGCATGTGTTGTGCATCATCTAAGGCAGCATGAAAATATGTTAATTGTGGGTGAAAATGACTTGTAGGGGTGACCCAAAGCAGGGCGGTTGGATAGGCCAAAGTGTATTGTATTGGCTGCCGGTTGTAAACCGTAAGTCGGAACGGTGTTTAGGCCGCTTCCCCAAGCGTGTGCTGGGTACTTAGCAACCTGGGCAGCAAGTACTGGAGGTGTCCAGTGGTTAGCACCAATGGAGGTGACCAATTGAACAGACCAAATTGCTTTTGACCAGCCCCTAGAATAGGGACACCTAGCAGCTTAGTCACTAGGGAGGAAAAGGGGCTGTTTGACACCTGTTCACCCCTTCCTAAAGGTGTCTCTCCCCAGCCATAAGCCCCTTATTTGGGTAAAATTCGTACTGCTATGTCCGGCCCCAAAAAACAGACCCAAATAGCAAAGTTTGAGAGTCTCTAGTGCATGAAATAGCTAGCCTGGACCATAACGGTATAGCTGGGGCAGCCGGGAGCGATGTACGGTGCATGATTGACCATGTAAATCACTCAAACCAGGCCAAGGTTGTGGCAGGGGTGGCTGTCAAGCATGATTCATGGCTGCCACACCTGAACCAGACCCGCAGCGGTGTAAAGCGTGGGACTCGTGCGGTGAGACAGCGGCAATGACAGCGCCATAGAGATGGTCGGCTGGGTAAAGGTTAAGGTGCGGGTTTCCGTATGAACTTGTTAAGTTTCAGTTTATGATTTTAACTGCATAAGTGCATGTTGAACTTGACTTGGCATGGCATGGTAATGGTATGTGCTGAATTTATATGCATGGTAACTCTAATTTTTATAGTATGGCAGCTATGTAAATTGTTATGGAAATGCATGGCATGTGACTGTCATGTTGAATGGTTAATCTATTGGTAAGTGATGGAATGGCTTATGGTATGGATTGGAAGTACTAAATGTGCGATGAATGGCATTTGCATCTTTGGTAGTCGGAGTCGCGACCGACTGTCCAAGGGCCGTGAGGTAAGCGCTTATGTTCCGGGACTCAATTATTGAGGGGGTAAATGTCCTCGGCATTTGTACTATTTGACTGGATCGTATTGGATTGGATTGGATTGGATTGGAAATGGAATCGCCCGGCGTGGGATTCCAATGGAATTGTTGGATTTGGATTGATGATAAACCAGCCTAGATTGTGCATGGTTAGGTGTCCAAAACATGGCTGGCTTTTGTATGACTTATGTTATTTGATTGCCTAATCTCAATCGGCTGGCCTATGCATTGCATGATGTTTTAAATGATTTCATGGCTGATGCTTATGTTTACTGAAAAGGTTATTTTCTAAAGTAGAATGTGTGTGTTTTTAGTTGCCGCAATGTGAAACTTAGGAGTTCATGTGGCTGGAACTAAAAACCGCACTGAGATAAATTATGTTTATCTCACCGCTCCACTGTTTTGTGGGTTCCAGGTACGGCAAGGATCGGAGTAAGGAATCGTGCGATGGGAAGTAAATCAGCGGCAGTGCTTGGGTTGGGAAATTTGTGTGTAATTGACCATTTGGTTATATTGAATTGCAAATGTGATTCCTGGGATTTTTTTTTATGCACTGTTTGTATTATGCTATTGACCTGCATATCATGGTTTGGACTGCCTTGTGTACATGCGCGGCGCGCTGTGCACGGCAGGCTGTGGCACCGACATGGCTGCGGGGTGTCACAGTGGAAATGGTATCAGAGCAAAGATATGCAAACCAATAGCATAATCGCTGATGTTGAGAGCGGTAATGGGTCAGTGAGAGTATGGACGGCTAGGTGTTTTTGAAACTGCATGCAAGCATGGCTGGATTTTAAGCATTGATGCATTGATGCATGGATTGCAAACTAATATTATTAAGTTGTTTTGCAGAAATTATTGCATTGCTTTGATGGAAAGGATGATCTAATTCTTTGGTCAAGTACCAGGGCAAAACAAAGCTGACTAGTCACCAGCTTTGGTATTGTTTTAAGTGCTATAATGAGTTATGTTTCTTGTTTGGCTGACTACCAAAGAAGAGAGGTAAATCGGTATAGTACGGGTACTTGATCAAATGAATTGGTATGGTAATTGCATGATTTTGAATGGCATGACAATTGTTTGAAAGATTTTAATTTCGAGGACGAAATTATTTTAAGGGGGAACGAATGTGACATACGACTGTTTTGGCCCATGACTAGACCATGTTTCGGCCGTGTAAAGCGTGGGCAGCAGCGATGTCTGTCACGCAATGTTGTTGGTTTGCCATGAACCTGCCTTGCATGTGTTGTGCATCATCTAAGGCAGCATGAAAATATGTTAATTGTGGGTGAAAATGACTTGTAGGGGTGACCCAAAGCAGGGCGGTTGGATAGGCCAAAGTGTATTGTATTGGCTGCCGGTTGTAAACCGTAAGTCGGAACGGTGTTTAGGCCGCTTCCCCAAGCGTGTGCTGGGTACTTAGCAACCTGGGCAGCAAGTACTGGAGGTGTCCAGTGGTTAGCACCAATGGAGGTGACCAATTGAACAGACCAAATTGCTTTTGACCAGCCCCTAGAATAGGGACACCTAGCAGCTTAGTCACTAGGGAGGAAAAGGGGCTGTTTGACACCTGTTCACCCCTTCCTAAAGGTGTCTCTCCCCAGCCATAAGCCCCTTATTTGGGTAAAATTCGTACTGCTATGTCCGGCCCCAAAAAACAGACCCAAATAGCAAAGTTTGAGAGTCTCTAGTGCATGAAATAGCTAGCCTGGACCATAATGGTATAGCTGGGGCAGCCGGGAGCGATGTACGGTGCATGATTGACCATGTAAATCACTCAAACCAGGCCAAGGTTGTGGCAGGGGTGGCTGTCAAGCATGATTCATGGCTGCCACACCTGAACCAGACCCGCAGCGGTGTAAAGCGTGGGACTCGTGCGGTGAGACAGCGGCAATGACAGCGCCATAAAGATGGTCGGCTGGGTAAAGGTTAAGGTGCGGGTTTCCGTATGAACTTGTTAAGTTTCAGTTTATGATTTTAACTGCATAAGTGCATGTTGAACTTGACTTGGCATGGCATGGTAATGGTATGTGCTGAATTTATATGCATGGTAACTCTAATTTTTATAGTATGGCAGCTATGTAAATTGTTATGGAAATGCATGGCATGTGACTGTCATGTTGAATGGTTAATCTATTGGTAAGTGATGGAATGGCTTATGGTATGGATTGGAAGTACTAAATGTGCGATGAATGGCATTTGCATCTTTGGTAGTCGGAGTCGCGACCGACTGTCCAAGGGCCGTGAGGTAAGCGCTTATGTTCCGGGACTCAATTATTGAGGGGGTAAATGTCCTCGGCATTTGTACTATTTGACTGGATCGTATTGGATTGGATTGGATTGGATTGGAAATGGAATCGCCCGGCGTGGGATTCCAATGGAATTGTTGGATTTGGATTGATGATAAACCAGCCTAGATTGTGCATGGTTAGGTGTCCAAAACATGGCTGGCTTTTGTATGACTTATGTTATTTGATTGCCTAATCTCAATCGGCTGGCCTATGCATTGCATGATGTTTTAAATGATTTCATGGCTGATGCTTATGTTTACTGAAAAGGTTATTTTCTAAAGTAGAATGTTTGTGTTTTTAGTTGCCGCAATGTGAAACTTAGGAGTTCATGTGGCTGGAACTAAAAACCGCACTGAGATAAATTATGTTTATCTCACCGCTCCACTGTTTTGTGGGTTCCAGGTACGGCAAGGATCGGAGTAAGGAATCGTGCGATGGGAAGTAAATCAGCGGCAGTGCTTGGGTTGGGAAATTTGTGTGTAATTGACCATTTGGTTATATTGAATTGCAAATGTGATTCCTGGGATTTTTTTTTATGCACTGTTTGTATTATGCTATTGACCTGCATATCATGGTTTGAACTACCTTGTACATGCGCGGCGCGCTGTGCACGGCAGGCTGTGGCACCGACATGGCTGCGGGGTGTCACAGCATGTTGTCTAATAGCCTTCCGAAAAACTCCTATATCTGAAAACATTGTACCTTCATCAATGCAAGGTTTCTCAATATCATGAGAAAAAATTATCTCTCTAAAATTTGACTCCACCCTTTCGATAATTTGTTCTTCTTCGGTATCACTAGATGTATGATAGCTTCTATCACTGTATACCTCCCATGAATCATCATCTGAATCCTCTACATAGTCCTCTCCTATAGCTTCCATGTCATTAGAACTTACAATATTTTCATCTAAATCAGCAACAGTTGCACTGAGCCAAACTGTCTTGTCTGTGCTACATTTATCAAAGAGATCTAGTAGTTGTGAATCACTTGTTAGGTTTACATATGTCCCATTTAGACTATCCATACAATATATGATAAGCCTTTGAGCCATGCTCCATTCATAGTAATTTGCTAAGTCATGATTCAGATCAAGAATGGAATATTCATCTCGGTCCACCATCCACTGTAAATTTCTTCCCTTGCAATACACTTTTTCACCACCATTTAATTTTTTAAAATATCCTTCAAATTTGATGCACAACTTCATAGAACACTTGGGATCAATCCTATATAAACATAAAAATTAGAAAGATGTATAATAAGGCAAATAACAGAGCGAAATATACTGGTAAAATATACTGGTACGATAATTTTTTATCTGATTGTATTAACAACCTCTCGATACTTGGGATCAATCCTATACCTTTTTCACTTTTATCTGATTGTATTTTCTATGGATATACCGGTACATCTTCCTATTGACTTGAAACGATGTGATGAGCCTTGAGTGTGTAGCCACATGTTTTTTTTAGGCTAAGAAAACAGAATTTGAAAAATATCGTGTTTGACAATTCTGTTGTACAAGTCTCATGGGCATTTAGTTAGAGGTTTAGTCAAATTGAAGTTGATTAAAATTGAACCTGTGATAGACCTATTGAGACAAACTTAAAAGGCTCAATTTCTTCGTTTGCAAAGAAAACAAAAATGAATAATTGAAAGAAGCTTCTCGTGCGTGCATGAGTATCAATTAGACCTAGGGACGCGTAAACCCTCAATTGGTGAACATCGACCCTTATTTATTGAGAATTATAATCTAACCTGTCCATAATCGATGGTTTATGGTCGACGGCATGCAGAGGTAGCAGACAGCACGCGGAATCAGGTAACAAGCGGAATCCGACAGCAAGAAGGGCGTGCTTCTCTTTTTCCGCCCTTATGCTTCCTCTGGTTATTCTAAGTTCTTTTTACTTAGGTTTATCAAAAAGGGCAATTTGGGGTTTTTGAAAAACATTGAGAGAAATCAGGATGATATTTTTGAAATTTAATCTCTTTTGAAATGAGATAATGGCATATTTCTAATTTACATAATTTGATGATGGCATAAATCTAATCTGTAATATAACAATGGCATATTCATAATTAGCAAAATTTTACAGTGGCATAAAACCAATTAATCCTACAAATAATTTACTCGCAATAACGGACCGTTGACATGCTCAATTTGCGTGCGAAGTCGTATTGTACATTATTTTGTGGTCAAAACCCTTCAAGTTCAAACCATAATAGATTTTACAAAAGTGTTGAGACATGTAAATAAATTACTATCATTTTCTACCGATCGTTCTGCATGTTTCCTCATGAACCAGCTCTTTTTAGATACGCCGCGATGCCTAAATCTGCAACAAGAGCTGCACCAGCTGCAACTGTACTGTAAGCAGCTGCACTGCACATGCATTCTTTTGGGCATAATCAACGTTATCAGACTCAGAGTTCAGACCCCTCCCATCTGCGTTCAGAAATCTGAACACGCGAGCCTATTGTGGGTCATTACGGGCCTCCTTATTCCACTTAACACAATGGACGGCTTCGAATCTTCGATAGCACCTTCGTCAACTCCAATAGCATGTTTCGTTTCGGTGCATCAAAAATTCAAAATACATTTCTTTTTTTTTATTAGGCATTTAGGCTTAAAGAAAAGAATGTTTAAAAATAATATTAAAATATTCAGAAATTTTTGAAAATGTTTAAAAAATAATCAGAATTTTGACAATAATATTGCTATATGGTTTTTCAAAATCAGATGCGAATATCGGTTTTTGGAAAACCGATATTAATTAGTACCGGTTTTTGAAAAACCAATATTAGCCAATATCAATTTTTCAAAAAACGATACTAGGAATTTGTTCCGAGTATCGGTTTTTCAAAAACCAATATTCGTATCGAAATTTGAAAAACCACTGTCGCGATACTATTGTTAAAATTCGAATTAGTTTTGAAATGTTTGGAAATTTCTGAATATTTTAATACTATTTTTAATTTTTTATTTTTCGGCTATAGATATTAATACCTATTCATTTTTCACCATGAATAATCATAATTGAATAAAAAAAATATCAATTAGAATAAAAAGTAAATAAAGTTCATTTTATTTTTGTAAGAGAAGAGAGATCATATAACCTTAAAAAGGTATCAAGATATGAATATCTAAATTCGGACCCAACGATAGGATAGCTCACTTTGCTAGAATGTGTGGAAGTATAAATTAATAACAGTCGCGTTAAAACAATGAGATCTATCATCTATGGTTTTGCTAATTGAGCGGTCTCATTTCTTACTGCCCAGGGAATGTGAAACAACAAATTGAGATGTACGTGTCTAACTGGACCCATTGGGACTTAAATTCCTTTTTCAGATGTCTGATGCACCTCCGACCTTTTTTTTTTTTTTTTTTTTCCCCCTCTCCATTCTCATCTTCATCAACACATATATGTTTAGAAGTGCAAAAAAATTTATAAACAAAGATGCAAAATAATCTGATGTGCTTAGAGCGATGCATTATAAGAGAAATTGCCTCAAACGAACTGAAAAAAAATCAATTATTTCATCTAACAACAATAGAGAGCCTACTGACAAGGTTTTGATAAAAAGAGGGACAAAAAAAAAATTTGTATGAGCATCCGCTGGGAATATTATTGTAAAATAATCAGAAGATTAGGAATGTGCTAACATGATATAAACTTCAAAGCTAGGTGAGTTTGTCATTTAGGTATAAGTTAATTTGATCACGTTTTTTATGGTAGCTGCGCTTGACAAATAATATAAAACTTCAAAACTGTTCCCACCAAAAACAGTAACAACAAAATAATGTAAAAATAATAAACTAACAAAAAACGTGATATATGACATTCGATCCGAGGCGCACTATTCTTTTACTTATGAAAGGGGACCTTAATCCTTCCTCCAATTACAAATTAAAAAAAAACGATCCAATTTAATATTCTTTTAGTTAACCAAAATATATTCATAAGCATGCACGAAATGTTATTTTTTCCAAACAATAAAACCCTTGATGGAAAAAAGGTAAGGTAGTTTTTATTCATAATACAGTACAAAATAAAGCATCAATTAAAATTAGAACAAGCTGCACATTCGCTTTGGAAATCAAACTCGATGGAGGGTGCAAAAAGAATCTCCGCCATCGGAGACTCAAGACCCACTTTTGTTGTCTAATAAGTTTCGTTACATCATCAGGTCCAAAGAAACCAGACATTGGATAATTTAACTCAAGAGATCTATTACACTTTAGTACTCTAACGAGGTTAAATACCTTTACAAATAATTTACTCACAACAAAGCACCGTTGACAAGCTCAATTTGCATGCAACGTCCTATTGTACATTATTTTGTGGTCAATAACCTTCAAACAATAATACATTTTACAAAAGTGTTGAGACATGTAAAGGAATTTCTATCATTTTCTTCTTATGTTTTGGATGTTTCCTCATGAACCAGCTCTTTTTAGATACGCCATGACACCTAAACCAGCAACAAGAGCTGCACCAGCTGCGACAGTAGTGTAAGCAGCTGCCCATGCATTCTTTTGGGCATAATCAAAGTTATCAGATCCAGCTGACCTGGAACCCTTCCTCCGACCTGAACCTGAGTAGTCCAAGTGCAACCTCAAGCTCTGTGACAATAAAACAAACAATAAGAACTTCTATTTTCACAGTAAGTGGTGGAAAAAGAGAGAATAGAACAAAATTGAGGATTAGTACCCAAGTCCTAAACCCTAAAAAAGGCTGAAGTTCATTCATTCTTATTACTTCACAATTCTAATCACTTGTGACATTTATACCAACAAATAACTTAAAAAACATAAAAATAATTTAATAAATTGGATAATTGATAGCCAGTGTGTTCTCTTGTTGGGTTTCTTTCTAGCCTACCCCAACTTGTTTGGGACAAAAGGCTTAGTTGTTGTTGTTGTTGTTGTTGTTGTTGTTGTTGTTGGATAATTGATAGCCAAACTATTACATCCAGTATTGTAAAAAGGCTAATAGCTTAAAAGCCTGACATAAGTTCAAGCAAACGAATATATAGTTAGGGTACCATTAATTCCTCAAATTTTCCTAGAGCAGATGGCAGTCTTCTGATTTTGGAAGGCGCATAGAATAAGCTTAAATATGTCAGATCTTATTGGGGATGCAATTAACAAACACCCCAGTAAATGGATCTGATTTAACCAGCATATGAAAGAAATTTTTTTTAAAGATAAAATAACATGACACCTTCCAACCAATTTGTCGCGCATGATCAACGGCTGCTGTAAGGTCACTGTCTGACGCCAGAATTACTTTGTCATGATCCTCATCCTCGTACTAGAGAGAGAGAGAGATGTTTTATTATTATGCAAGACAAGGATCAAGCCAATTTGAATAGTATTTGGTGGTAATCAAACTGTACAGTAACGGACCCACAAAACTTTAACCTTTTCACAAAACAAGCCCATTTAAATTCTAATTTGTGCAATTAAGCTTTCATTGATTAAAAAATAAACTTCGGTTTGATAGAGTTTTTTTTTCCAAATCCCCAGATAATTGCCAGATGGACAATTAAAACTGGCCTCATTTGAGACTAATTGTAAAGTAGACAAATAAAATCTAAAAATATACCAAAATTTGAGGGAGGTTACTTCGGTCAATATCATCTCCGACTCGTTGCAAAATAGATGCTATCAGGTCTGTTAAGCTGCTTGTTTCTGCAACAATTAAGAAAATAATAATAAAACTGCAAATATATAAATGATAACTGAAACAAAAAATATTAAGTCCATCTGAACTGAGACCAACTCAAAAAATAATGCATCAGCATAAGATCCGGAAATTGAATTTACCACAGTTGAAGCGGTGCATACGGCCTTTTTTGTCTTGAATTTTGAAGCCAAATGTGGTAGAAAGACCTGACGGGTACAGAATCGACCGACCGGCTTCATTTATTTCTGATGTAACCCTTGTGGACCCCTCACTGCCAATAAAGTGAGAAGTAAGGAATTGAAAATTACTTTGCATAAGGTCACTACAGACTGACCAAAAAGGACAATCCATGAAAGAGAGACTAACCTTCTACTGTCAGAATCGTCTTCCAATGGCCCAATATCCATAGCAGAATCCCAAAACTTTTGCATCATAGCACTAGCCCCATCTGTACCAGCACCACCACTAGTACCAGCCTGAAATTTTCATGGAAAGAAATTTAAAACAATACTGTACTAAATCCCAAAACAACCACCAAACATCCAAACAAGGCAGGTGCAGTATCACACTGATGTCATGATCAGTACCAAGGATTGCAGCAACTCAATTAGACTAACAGACATTACGGACTAAAGTAAACACAAAAAGAAGTATTAAAATTTTAATTGCAGCCACATCCCAATTTATCTTAATACTCTAAACAAAACCAGACATATATGGGATCAGAAGACCAACCGTTGCCACTGCCGCATGCGCGATATGGATGACATCCAAAACTGTTACCACATTGCCATCTAATAGCAAGAAAAGAAACATTGTTGCAATTCATAATATGGCTTGAATTGAAGGGAATTAGAGAGAACAAAAAAAAAAAAAGGGATTGTACTGAGATAGTACCTCGGTCTAGAACAGGAAGATGGAGGAATTTGCCATCATGCATGGTATGAAGTGCATCTAGAATTGGCATGTCAACTGTGCCACATTCAGGATTTGTAGTCATGACCTAAAAAAGAAAGTACATATGGCTTCCTTAATATAAGCCAAGCAACTCATCACAACAGTCATTTAACAAAGTTTTTTTTCTTTTTATTTTCCAAATAATAATAGTTTCGTCTTATTTTCCCTTTTTCTTTCTGTACTTTCAGATTGTCACTTGAGAAGTACACCTCCACCTAGTAAAAACTATTTTGCATATAAGATGTACCTTCTCCACTGGAGTCAAATCTGGGGCCAAGTTTTGTGCTGTCACCCGCATCAAAATATCTCTTGGCCTAATTTGCAAAAGAAGTCTTATGAGACATATTAAAAGTGGCAAATTTATCCTCTGTTATTTCATAAACAAAAACAGGATGAGGGCTTGAGTCATTTATTAAATTAGAAAGAGAAAAAGGAAAAATTAATTTCCAGCTTCATAACAATCACATGGATTATTCATATACCAGGATTGCATATATCAAACTTTTGTTTCATGATGAAGGCACTTACGTTAAAATCCCACGAGGTTTTCCATCTATTAAAACAACAACCGAACTTATCTTAAATTCGAGCATCTTTTTTGCCACAGTTAACACAGAGTCAGAAGGCAACACAGTTATAACCCTGAATATATGAGAGGAAAATGTGTTACATCATAGACCAAAAAACAAATTACAAGATCACCACTGACCAAGCTATTATGAAACTTTTTTTCGATACAAACATGATGGCACTAGCCATATGCATTTGCACTTACAAAAGACAATATTTTCTCATATTGTCAATGAGGTGAACTGGGAGAAGATCATAGATACTTAGAAGTTAAAACCTATTTTTAGTGCAAATGTGCATTCACATAATGATGCCAGTGCTGGCTATATATGCAAATGTGGTTGCTTTTGAGTTTCCAAAGAAAACACATACTTTTGTGGTCATAACATAATGATAGGATATTACCTACTTTGAATTCTCTGGGATGATCGTAGAGAGAGATGGCTTAAACATCCTTTCACGAAGCGTCTCAATAAAAGAATTTGGACCTGCAATTAAACTCACCTTTAGTATTCAGGGCCCATACAAATTTGGTCTTAGTTTCTCTAATGGGAGGTGCTGAAACAATATTGTGCTCTTATTTCATTTCCCACTTCTCTTTTTCTTTATATCCCATCTTCTTGTTTTAGGGATGGATACTTAATGCAACAGAAGTAGTGAAATTAAACAAAACTGTTGGTAATTGCCAAGAGCCCAAGACTATAAATCTGATCACCTTCAGTTTTATATAAGTTCTACTTTATCCGATTGTTGTCATTTTGGCAATTATTTGAGGTCGGGGACCACAAATAGGGCTTAAGCATCAACACTGACCATGTACAACAAAAAGGGAACCTAAATGATAAAATACTGTGAAAAAATGATGGTTTTCCAGTCCCTACAGGTTGCCACAAATTTAGCCTTTTGTTATCTACAAAAACATGGATTATTTCCAATGAATAATTACAGTACTGGCATGAATAAACTGAGTAACTATCAAAATTCAATTCATCAAACTAATTACAGTGGTTCTTAGAGGATGAATTGGGTGAATTGATTTTGCCCTTCTAGATCTCATGCTGCCAAACGAACTCAAAATTAAGAAGTTTACTGCATGAGCGCAGACTGCACAGTGTACATCAAGATACTATTTTAAATTTGACAATTGGGTTACATGGTTTGCAATTTTGCATTTTTTAACACGTAAAAGAGCTTCTGCAACTTAGGGTACAAAGAAATTATGACATTGGAACCGTTGAAACAGAAACTTTTGACAAGAAGTCCAAAACAGGTGTAAATTCCGTGGTGCATAGGTAGATTGTCCAGGTCATACAGAATGCTTCCTAGTTATAGTTCAAGCTAACATCACAGGGAATTATAATAGTACCCGAAATAGATGTTCCCCAGTGTTTCTCTACTCCTTCAACAGCTGCAGCTATGGCCTTCCCTTTTTCAGCTGCTCTCTCCATTCGTGCTATCGCATCATATAAACATTTTGTAATATCCAACAGTGCTATTACTTCCCCATTGTCTACCACAGGCAGGTGCCTGAATTTCCCTATTTTTTTAATAATAAGATATATTAATATATAAACAAATAACAGAAAGACTTTTAAAATATTGAAGAAACTGTTCAATTTCTTAGAGCTAATATAGTAGAAAATCCCAGTGAAGCTTAAAGAAGAAACCAAAGATAAAATACAGTTGAAATGTGCACTCTTAGCCTTGTAGTTTTTAAAAAAATAAATACAGTTGGTTATTCAGTCGTCTAGGAGTTATTGTGTCATCCAGTACATTTAAGGGTCAATTGGACTATGAGACATAATCATCTAAGCCTTACTAAATAAAAAAAAAAGAATAATTAAATGACAAGAAACTGGGTTTGACCAGTATAAAAATAAATTCTGCATACTGAAAATTACTGATATGCGGTTGAGTTCTCAATTCAGTGGGTATGGTTCAAAGTCAAACATGAACACCATCACTATGAACCACACAAATGTGATAAACTATAAGTTCACAGACAATGTTATACACAAACCTTGCACCATCTTCTGTAAAGCCTCAACTGCCAGTGTGTCAGAAAGTACGAAAACTGGGTTTCGGGTCATCACCTTCGAAACAGGTGTTTCATCAAGCTTCAATTCCTTTGCAATAACTCTTGTGGTTATATCCTTCAATTTTGAAAGCAAACCAATAGTCAAAGTCTACCATGAGATACAATTAAGTAATTTCAAAATAAGAACAAGTGTGCACAAGAAAACCTACTGGATAGCACCAGGGATAAATTAAGCAACAAAGAGAAAAAGTTTAGCCTCGACTAAGCGAATTAGATTAAAAAAAACCTAATTAATCTCAACAAAACTTATCTCAATGAAAACTTCAATTTATTTATAGATTTACGGGTCTGTTTGTTGTCAGAATGCTTGCTCATTGTTACGCCGCATTGAGTTCATAATTGGATATTCGTTAGGTCTTCCCAATAATGTTTACTGTACTTTTCAATTATTGCATGAATGTTTTCCATGTGCATGGGCGAACCTTAAATTTTGGGTTATTTTTTTCAGCTTGTCATGCTCAGACGTGTTAATTGTTGAAAATATTTGATTTTGTAAAGCAGTTACTGTGCACTAAATAACTGCCCATGTAATTCAGCTCTAGGTATGTGGCAAAACAGGTTATTTTGTTTTTATAGATAATTCATATTGCTCCTTCAGTGTTCTATGGTATTATTCACAACTGAAAGTCTATTAAGACATTTTTGTAATTTGAGCTATTGTTCAAGTTGCTCGTTCCTTAATAGGGTGAATTATGATGGTATTGTGTAATATTTTGAAATTTATACTACACAAAATGATTTCCTCAATGACTCAATGTAAAAGAAATAACAAGAAAGATAAAATGTCATCCGGAAGTCGTCAAAATGTATTCGCAACATGCAAGCCATCTTACTTGTGCCTTCCATTCACAGAATTAAAAGACACTTCAGATGACAAACACAAGGGGCAATTTTTCGTAAGTTGAAATGTGTGCCTGTCCAAAGACATTTCAGCCACAGCCCAAAATTAAAATCACCAGCTGCTCTCCTTCTTTCTAGAGAATCTACTGACTCTTCTACCTAATACTTTACACAATTACACCCAAAGAACCAAACAGAAGGGGCCATTATAGAGATGTGGACAACCAGAAGTACATTTCACCACCAAATCGGCCTAAACCTTTCTTGCTAACCCCACATTACCCTGAATCACACATGAACCCTGGAGAAGCAGGTGCCTCTGTTTTCCCCAGAAATAAGGGTGTAGTGGAATGGAATGGAATAGAAAAAGAGGGGAGAACTAAATTTTAAACCCCAATTTTGGGGTGACAAAATTGGTCTCAATCTGAATAGAGTTGCACCCCTTTTCCATTCCATCACCTTGGTTTCCATTGAAATTTTTTAGTTTGGGAGCAGGTAAAACCCTTGGGCAGAGTTTGGGCAGCTCACCTCTCCTCCCATTCACCCCCTCTACACCTCTCTGGAGCAGACCCAAGATCAAACTAGAAACTTTTCCTCCAAAAGGCTTATGAGACAAGCAAATCTTGTCACTAGAGGATGTCAACGCAACACTCCTGCACCTCTGTTCCACATTTTAGTTGAAGACATCGTGCATTCCCAGTTCACACTTGGAACCTCATAGCAATCTCCACCATCTATTACAGAGTAGCAATCCCCAAACCCAAAGTTATGGTGTTGGGCCTCCAATGCAATCCCAGTTATACCAACAAGGGCAGTGCGACTCTTCTTCCTTCATGACCTACTAGCAAAACTGGAGAAGAAAGACTGTTTCACTTCCTAAGGGTAGCTCGCGATCAGAAACAAGAAGTTCGAATTTGCACTGCTAATAAGTGTTTTCCCTGTAAATTCTTGTAATGTAATATGTTTTGATGATTAAAATTTAAGTAGGCTTCTAGCCTTCTCTTATTTGAAGACGTAGAATGTGGCTGAATGAACAGGAGTTTTCGTTAGAAAAGAAACTAAGTGTGTTTTACCTTAGTAACCCTCTGGGAATTGCAGAAAATCTAACTAAACTTGAAACTAGACCTAAACAAGCCTAAATTGAATTCAAATTGAGACTGATGAACCCTCTTTACCCTCACGAACTACAGATGTAAATAAGCCTAACTCTGCTAGACAGCTCAGTAGAAACATATCAAGTTTTGAATCAATTAACTTCCCATTTACAATTATGATTGCTACCAAATTCAAAATTTCAAAATTTATCCTTACATTAAGACACAAAATGATTGACCCCAAGCATAACCAAAACAAATAAAACAGAAGGAAAAAAGGTGGTAAAATCAATACAATACCAATGTGACATGCCCATACTAGCAAAAAGTACAAGTTGGTTGCTGAAATACAGTAAGAAATTCATACCTTATCAGTTAAGATTCCGCAAAGCAATGCATTAGAATCTGTTAACAACACAGCATCAACCCGTCTGACTGCCATGCGACGGCATGCCTCAAGTATTGTTGTGCTCTCCGGAATCGTCAGAGCCTTAGTCAGCCTCAGTCTCTTCACAGTCCTCTCTCCAGTGGCACCACTAAACAGATTGGAATGAATTAAATTAAACAACATAAATACAAAGCATAACTTCCAAAGCTTGAATTTATTTAAAAAAAATAACCAATACAATGAATTTCTCAGCACAATGCATAAAGTCTTTAGTTTAACAATTAATTACAACTATCAGGCACAGAAACAGTTTTAGACAGACAATTCAGACATGAGCTGTCAGTTTCACAACTGATGAAGCTCGTAATACTCCATTGATAAACTGTGAGATTTAAATATTAATACGAATAGAAGAAAAACTAGAGAGAGAGAGTTACATAGGAGGGCGAGAGATGGAAGTACGGCGCACGGCGTCAGAGGGGGCGGCGCCACCGTTCTCCGACGTTCTCCGCCTTGCGCCAGTGAGGGAGACGCTGTTGCGCCTAGATATGGTGCCATCGCCTCCGGCTACGCCAGAGCCTTCCATCTCCGGCCAATCCGACGGCTCAGATTCGGCGGGACGCTGCTTCAAATCTGTGGCGTCTGATTTCTCTCTTTCTTCTTCGTTGATGTAACTGCTTCCTCTGTAGGCCTCCCGATTTTAGGGACAAATTACAAACAATCGGAGGTGTGTTTTTATGTGGCGAAAACTATGAATGTTTTGTGTAACTTTAGTGAGTTCTTAGGAGGATTTTAACCCGCTTCATAATTGGAGTAAGATGAGAGATGCAGAAAACTGGGTGGAAGGGAATCTTCTAGCTTATTTTGCAAATAATTAATTTATTTTATGCGAAGAAAATGAGATGATCTAGAATAGTTATTGATGAGCTCGTCTCCATTCTTTTGGGAGAATGGATAATACCTATTCGTCTCCACTGGATTTCAGTTCCATCCCAAAAAATAAATAAATGGAAAACATGTTGTTGACTAGTTGGGTAATGACAGTGGGGCAGCATTGATGACATGTTTATTGTTTAACTAGCAACAAAATAATCTCTGCTTACCGGTTACAGTTAGGATAACTCTCTGCTGTGCTTGTAAAGTTGGTAAGTGGTGACTAGAGAAATCGTAGCATGCTTTACTTTATTTTGTATAATAAAATTTAAAATATGAAACATACTATTATATTATTTATTGTCAATGTATATATTTTAAACACGATTAAATTAATTTATTGTTTTATAAAAATAATATTTATAAATAGACAAATAATATTACTCCAAGTTAGAAATTTTAGTTCAAAATTACAAATTAAGGGGGCGTTTGTTTGTGTAGTAAGGGGTTGCATAAGTTAAGGATGCTTAAATATTTATGTAGTGTTATGTAATAGATGTTTGGTTGTGTAGTAAGGATGACTAAGTTAATACATGCATATATTCATGTCAAAAGACTAAAATGCCCTTATATTCATGCCTTTAATTAATTATTATTCTTAAATCGTTATTATTAATAATTAATATTACTTGTTAAATATTATTAATTATAATAATTAACCTTTATTATTAATTATGATTTTTTAACAATTATTGTTGCTTATTAAATATTATTATTTATTTATTTATTAATATTAATTATTATAAAAATTAATTATTAATGATAATAAGAAATCATTTTATTATTATGAAGTATTATTAATTACTTAATAAAAATTTTTATTTATTAATAATTTTTAATTAATTAGTCATTATTATTAAATCATCATTATTATTATTATTAATTAATATTACTTGTAAAAATATTATTATTATTATTATTATTTATTATAATAATTAATATTTATTATTAATTATGATTTTTAATAGTTATTTTTTACTTGTTAAATATTATTATTTATTAATTATTTGTTAATTATTAAATAATATTATTAATTATTTTTAAGGGGTATTGTTGGGAAAAAAAATTAAAGGGGACCATGCATAACTTATGCAACCTATTTTGGTTGCATAAGTTATGTACCCTTAACGCATCTTATGTAAGAGGTGTTTGGTGATTAAAGAGTGCATAACTTAAGTTATGCACCCTTTAAGTCACAAACAAACGGGGTCTAAGGACACAAGGGGGAAACAAGGAGAGATTGCAGTTATGACATAAGTGGCAGGTGATGTCACTTTTTCCTTGTGCATGCACAAAACACAAAACCTATTTATTCAAGAAAAAGATTTCCTTCTTAAAAAAATATAAATAAGTATTAACATACCTTATTGTGTTGAATTATATACTTGTTAAATTAAAAAAATCTTGATATTAACATGCCCTAACAAATTGACCGATAATTTACTAAAATTATAAGTATAAATTTATTCTTCTAATTATCCATTTTTCATTCGGGTTTACAGCTATGCTAGAAAAATATAACTTGAGTTAAAATTTTACAATTCTGTACATATTATTGCTAAAATAATGTATATACCATCCCTAAAAAACTTTAAAATGGAGGAACTTTAATTCATAGAATAGGATGTATATACTTTTCCTTAATTTGAGCTGGCCGAAAGTATTTGGGACTGGAAATTTCAAGCTTGACGGCATGTACAACACGTCTTCGGTTTTATCTTATACATCATACCGGTCTTCGTGCCGCAAAATATATAAAATGATTTAACGAAGCATAAATATATAAATGATTTAACGAAGCATAAATGCATAAAAGTTTTGGTTCCATGTCACAACTTTAATTTAATATTGTAAAAGTTAAAATTTAAATTTCGAATTTAAACCGTTTATCTTATTCATTTTAACGAGTGATGCATTTTCAAATAACTTTTATAAAATCTCGAGTTCATTTGATACTTAATCTATAAGGGGTCGTTTGGATCGCTTAGGAATTTGGAGAATTTCCAATTTCTAGGCATAAATTTATTGGGAGGTGTGTAATTTTGTGAAGAGTTTGGATTGTTTATAATAAATTAATGCCTAGGAATAGGAAATTCTCCAAATTCCCACTTCGATCCAAATGGCCCCTAAGTTAAACTATGAATGTATTGTAACTAATATGTCATAATTAACTAGATTCATTCATTTTATAACCTCTCGATCAAGTATCAAATCAACTCTAAATTTTATAAAACTTATATGAAAATACATCACTCGTTATAACGAACAAGATCAACGGTTTAGATTTGACATTTAAATTTAAAATTTCAAAATATTAATGAAAAAATAAAGTTGTGATATTGGTGTCATCCTAAATTTGTGGTACCAAAACTTTGCTCAATGCATAATTATTACACATGATTGAAATAGCCCACCTCCTCTCTCTATTGTTCCCTCCCCTTCGTTTCCCTCCTCTTTTAAGTTTCTTTGTCCCTCCCATGCACCTCTCCTCTCTCTGATTTTCCCTCTCATGCGTAAAAAAAAAGAAATGTTATCCTTCTTTCTCACATGTTTCTCCTCCCTCCCTCTTACCTCAACCTCACTTTCATTTGCTTCTACCATGAACAAACTTTGTCTCGTTTTTTCAAGATAAAATATATAGAATGACAAAGTGAACATATATAAAATTAGCTAAAATAAAAAATAAAATGAAAAAAACTTAACAAATAAAGTAAATGCATATAAAAACAGAGTGAATAGATACAATAAACAAAGTAAACATATATATAACAACAAAATTAACAGATAAAAGAGATAAGTTGGACATAAAATAAAGAAAAAAAATGAACAAATTGAACAAATGAATACATATGACAGCAAAATTAACATATAAGAAAGATAAGTTGAATAATAAATAAAGTAAATACATATAACAACAAAATAGCCGAATACAAAATATAAGCAGAATAAGAACACAAAGTGAGATATGAGGTTCGATGAGAAAAGGAAAAAGATAAATAAAGAGGAAACATGATGGAGCACGAAGGAGAGGGATAATGAGGAAGAGGGAAGAAAAAACACGAGAAGGAAAGGGAAAAACATGAAAGAGAGGGAAGTGAGAGAGGAAAGGGTACTCACCGCCAAGATGCTAAACGGAGGGGATGAACAAAGATAGTGTTGGATGAGGAGAGCGCATAAAGCAGAGGACAATGGCAGAGGTACGTACAAGAAAGTGGGGTCAATTGTGTTAGAGATATGTCCTAGGAGCCAATCTTATTTAGGCCACTTCTATAGTTTATGTTATTGATGATTTCAGATCATTTGTTCTTTGATTTAATCGTTGACAGTTCATTCAGGTTGAGGATCTGAATTATAGATCACTGTTATTCATTTAGTAGTAAATGATAACGATAAATCTAAAAGTCCATAATCTTGATAATTAACAGAGAACATTAGTTATCAATAAGATTAGTATGCAGATTAAGTGATGATTAAGTTCTATAAATCATAGGTTAGGAGTAACCAACTTAATTGCATATGTATATGTTATAGAACATAGTACAGGACTGGACCCCACGAAATAAATATATGGATTGTGTTACGTGTCATTATTTATTTCGTTATGATTTTGGTTCTAAGTTTGAGATGATTATCTTTTCCACATGAGGATAGATGCTATAAATCATGTCTACCGCTGATTCCTGATAAAGGCTGCTATACGGACTTGATTTAAGTATTCTTGAATTGTGCGGGGAAAAGCTAATTATCAAGAAAACCGTATGTCCCTCATTAATTCACTTAGTGAGTGACGATATCTGTTTGGGCCCCTTGATGGAGATAGATTGTTTGCTAGCAACTGATACAATTATCTCTAGATCAAGAAACGTATAATCTGCAAGAATGACACGTTCCTATCTTGGATTATACGATGATATCGTGTGACATAAGAATCAAAATAGAGAAACATAATCGTTCTCTTATGCAGGATTGAAATTTTGTAGCTGTACACTATTTATGCGAATTGGGAATCATAACGTGTTGCTAGATACCGCTTATGATTATTGGAATTAAATAGCGATTTAATTCCATGGCCAACATAGCATAAATCCTCAAAGGGTCACACATAATAAGGTGTTTAACCACACGTGCATTAATTGTTTATTTGCAACAATTGGTTTTGCAAAATATGATAAGTTGATTAATTAATCGTATACCGTTATGGACCATTATGATTAATTAAGTCAAATAGATCATATCGAAATAATTAAATGCATTGTCTAATTCCATATTAATTATTAAATAGTTAATAATTAATAATAATCAACACATTTAATAAATTGAGCAAATTGGGCCTTAAATTAATTAGTTGATTTAATGCCAAATGGAAGGTGTAATAAAATGGAAGGCTATTGGGCTCAACTTGACTTGAGGCCCAACCCACATAGGAGGTAGGTAGGTGCGGCACCATAGGGACATTTTGGTCCTTCAAAATGTGGATGAGAGCTAGGGTATGAGGTCTATATAAAGGGGTGTTCTTTGGGAGCAAACCCTAGCCTCCACACACCTCTCTCTCTCCTTCTCTCTTTGGCCGCACCTCACACCAAGGGAAGAAAAATTTCAGAATTTTTCATTCCCTTTTTCTCTCTTCCACACACCACCTAGCTCATGTGTTGAGCAAGCTTTTCCACTAAATTAATTGGAGAATTATTTTGAAGAGGGAAAGCTTTAGAATTAGGCACTCTTCTCTCAATTACTAGCATAATTGATTAGAGAAGGTGGTTAATTCCTTAGTGGACTCGAGGCGCACGGCGTGGAGGTTCTTGGAGAGCACGCCACCGACACCAATCCATTGGAACGAGCCTCTTGGTTGCGATACCAAGAGAGGTATACTTCCAATCCTTTTTCTCGTGTGTTTCAATAGCTTGTGTACTAGATCTTGTGTGTGCTTTGTTTGCTTGGTTAATTAATTGGTAATTAGCATAAAAATGAAAATTAGCACACTTTCTAACAGTGGTATCAGAGCCAGGTTGTACTTAAGCTATTTTAACACTTAATTAAGAGAAATTGGCTAATTAATGGATTAGTAGAGATGATGCGTTTGTTTGCTGTCTGGAAATGATATTTTTTGTGTTATTTCGCGTTTTTGGATGTGATAAGTTCTCTGGAAGATCTTTCCATCTACATGAAAGTTGTAGATCTGTGGATTGTGATTCTTTTGGCGTTGGATTCACATTTTTCTGAATTAGTATAGATTTACTGTGAATAAAATGGCGACAGTGCGCAGAACCAGTTTCTGCTTGCACTGTCCTGTTTGAATGGCTTGAAAGATTTATATTTTGAATATAAGTACCAGTGTTCTATGGCTAGAAATAAAGAGGACTTGAAGCTCTTTCTGAGAATGTGTACATTGTTGCATGACTCGGATTAATTTGTGGGTTTTCAAGTTTGAAAAGGAAGATCTTGTCAGATCCAGTTTGTTGAGCAAATCGATTGTTCTAATAAACTGTACCAACTGAGAACTCCTTTAAAAATTCTGTTTAAATGGAGTTGTTTTATTTTGAGTTAGGATTCCAGAAAAATTAATTTCATAATTTTTCGTGGATTTTTGGACCTTCAACTAGGTTAAAACCTTTCGATTGACAGTCTGTTCCAGTACAGAATTTGTTGATTATTTAGGCTGTAAGTTAATATTATTGAACTGAACTTGGTTGTTTTGCTTTTCATGAATGGATAGCCTGTAGTCTAAACAAGTTTTTCTATGTATATTGTATATATAAAAACTGGATAGAAGGTGGTCTAACAGACCAAATGGTTGAGAGGATAAGCTGAAAATCTCATAACGGTGTTTCGTGCACTTGTAAGAGATTTGTCTTTTTTGATTCTCCCAGATGGTTTAAGATCTCTTCTTGAAATTTTTACTGGTAGTCACAACTTTGATAAGGAGCTTAAGTAATTTATTTGAGAATTTTTGGAGACCGAAAACTGTTGTTTTTGTTGGATTCCATTAGTTACGTTTTTTGGTAAATTACTGTTTTTCTAAGTATTCAAACTAGTTGAAATTAATTAGAAAACTCCTTGTTTGATCTCCTTTCTGTTATGGGGTGTTGAAAGAACTTTCTAAATGAATTTAAACAAGTTTGGTTGTTTAAAATTGAGGATTTGTACACGGAATTTACTTATAGCAAACGATACGCAAAGATGCTTGAAAATCGTTAATTGGAAACAAAGTTCTTGTATGTGCTAACTTTGTTTTGTAGGTGGATAGTGGGTTTAGTATGGCTCAAGACTCAATGCCTTGTGGTTGTAAATGAATGCATGTGTGAATGTTTGTAATGCGGCCTTTTGGTGCCATTAATTAATTTTTGATTAATTTTTTATGTAACTTGTGAGGCTTGCATGCCCCTAAGGATAGGAAGGGAATAGGATGTTTTCACATGTATTTTGCACCTTTATTTTATATAGGATTTAGATCCTTATAGAATTTAGTGGGAGGGCATGGATTAGATTAGTTTTGCTCCATGGACGATGTGGCGAAACTAATGCAAGCGGGAGCCATACAAACCCACAACTATGAGATGCTTGTATGATTGCTTGTGATAGGTTAGGTATGGGTGTATGTTTACACGACCACCAAACAAGCGTCATGATTGTTATTCGTCCCAAATAAAAGGAATTAAGTCTAATCAAAATTCACTCTCCTTCTTTCTATCCCCTTCTTACGTAGTATGATCGGTCATTGATGTATTCTCGCCGACGCGGGACATCGTGATCCATCATCCGTGTCGGGGTGTAAATCGGATTTACTAGGAGCAAATAGAAAGAAGTGACTTAACAATGATTCAAATCGGATTGGTCATTGGAGTGAAGTTCGTTAATCGAACCAAGAGTCATAGGAATGTATGATTGGTTGGAGAACCTATTTCACATTTGTTGGTGCAATGTTCTGCCGACGTCGTCGTTGCATTAACAAGTTGTGGGAATCTTGAAAATTCACTACATTTAGGGACATGATATAATGTAGTGGAAGTTTTACTTAGTTAAAACAAATTTTAAAGTATAAACTAATTGACCTTAAAACTTATGTATTGTTGTAGATGTCTTCCTCATCTTTTACGCTACGTTCTCTTTTTGAGAGAGAGAAACTCGCTTTTAACGGTGCCAATTTCTTGGATTGGCATCGCAACCTAAGGCTTGCCTTTAGGTATGAGAAAAGAGAGTATCTCCTCATCACTCCCATGCCATCGGCTCCAAAGGCAACCGCTACCCAAGAGGAAAAGGATGCCTTTGCGAAGCATGAAAACGAGGACATGGAGATGTCCGTCGTGATGGTGGCAACCATGGAAGCGGAACTCCAAAAGGAGTTCATGGATAGTGGCTATGGAGTGTTCGCCATGATCACTCGCCTATCCAACATGTTCCAAACTAAGGACCGCACCGAAAGGGCCCGTCTCATCAAGGCCGTCGCCAACACTCGCTTGGCCGAAGGTCATGATGTCGGGCCGCACGTCATGAAGATGGCGGGGTTGTTTCGGCAGCTTGAGAAGCTTGATACGCCCTTCCTTTCGGGGGCGATTCAAGACTTCATTCTCAATTCTCTCCCTCCAAGCTTCACCGGTTTCGTTGTGAACTACCGGATGAACGGCATGGACAAGAGCATGGATGACATCCAAAACATGCTCATTGAGTCGGAGGAGAGTCTAAAGAAAGAGAAGGGCCCTAAGGATGTTCTTGCGGTGAGTGGAAAGAGCAAGAAGATAAAAAAGCGTGGCCGCAAAGGCAAAGGCAAAGGCCCGGTGACGCCCCAAGGTCCGGCCAAGGGTGCTCCCGTGGGTTCTAAGAAGAAGAAGAACCCGGCCACTTCCGAGACCGTTTGCTACTACTGTAGCAACAAGGGCCATTGGAAGAGAAACTGCCCAAGGTACCTAGCTGACAAGAAGGCGGGAACTGTCCAACCTTCTACCTCAGGTATATTTGTCATCGAAACCCTTCTCGCTACTTCTCACACAGATTGGGTATTTGATACTGGTTCGTGTGCTCACATTTGTCGAAATGTGCAGGTCCTAAAGAATAGAAGACGGCTCGAGAAAGGCGAAGTTCAACTCCGCGTCGGTAACGGCACGTGCGTCTCCGCTATGGCCGTTGGGAGCGTGGAACTAACTTTGCCTAATGGTTTTGTGTTGGAACTCAAGGATGTTTTTGTAGTTCCATGTATCACTCGAAAAATTGTATCCGTTTCTTGTTTGGATTTGGATGGTTATGATGTTGTAATAAAGAACAAGTGCTTGACTTTGTTTCGTAATGAAGTTCGTTTTTGTGATGCACATTTATTGAATGGTCTTTATGTGCTCGATTCGAATGGATTTGTTTTGAGTGTTGAAAATGACAAAAGGAAACGTAAGGTTTCACATGAGAATGCGACTTTAGTGTGGCATTGCCGCTTGGGTCATATCAACGAGAAACGCATCAAGAGACTACAATCCGTTGGTCTCTTGGATCAATTCGCTTTCGAGCCAATTGACACTTGTGAATCTTGTTTGATGGGAAAAATGACCAAAGCGCCTTTCCCCAACAAAGGGATAAGGGCAAATGGATTGTTAGATCTCATACATACCGATGTATGTGGACCTATGAGCATTTGTGCACGTGGAGGTTTCTCATACTTCGTCACGTTCACTGACGATTATAGTAGATACGGGTATATCTACTTGATGCGTCATAAATCTGAAACCTTTGACAAGTTCAAAGAGTTTAAGAGTGAAGTTGAGAACCAACTTGATCGAAAGATCAAGGCCTTACGATCCGATAGAGGAGGTGAGTACTTGAGCCATGAATTTGGCGATTATCTAAAGGAGTGTGGAATCGTTCCACAACTCACTCCACCAGGAACACCACAATGGAATGGTGTGTCCGAAAGGAGGAATCGAACTTTGCTAGACATGGTTCGATCGATGATGAGCCAAACTAATTTGCCTATGTCCTTTTGGGGTTATGCAATTGAAACCGCAGCTTTTACTTTGAACCGTGTTCCATCAAAGTCCGTTGAGAAAACACCCTATGAGCTATGGTTTGGTTCGAAACCAAGCATGATGTTTCTCAAGATTTGGGGTTGTGAAGCTTATGTGAAAAGGCTAGTGAGCGATAAGCTTGGACCCAAATCAGACAAATGTCATTTCGTAGGATACCCTAAGGAAACGAAGGGTTACTACTTCTATAACCGTGTCGAGAACAAAATAGTTGTTGCACGACATGCGGAATTCTTGGAAAAGGAGTTTATCTCAAGAAGAAGTAGTGGGAGCAACGTGGTTATTGAAGAAATTCAAGAACCACAACAACAAAACATACCTCAAGTAGGAAATGTAGTTGTTCCAAATATAGTGCCAAATGAGGTTGCACCGAACGAGATTGTAGTCGAACCCATTCCTCAAGTTGTTGTGGAAGAAGAGGTTCAAGAACAAGCTCCCTCAAATGAATACTCAAACATATCGCGTGTCGATAGTGTTGAGGACGCACCTATACTTGAAGTTCAAGAACAAAGCCCACAAACCGTTGTGGAGCAAGTTCAAGAACCTCAAGCATCTACCCTACGAAGATCGGCAAGGCCAAGTCGTCCACCTATAAGATATTTAGGTTTGCACGACGTTCTCGTCATGGAGAACGATGAGCCTTTGACCATTGATGACATGAAAAGAAAACCAGACTCCAAGGAATGGCTTAAGGCCATGGAATCCGAAATGCAATCCATGTATGACAACAAGGTATGGACCTTGGTTGATCTTCCCAATGGAGTAAAACCCGTTGAGAACAAATGGATCTTTAAAAGAAAGGTCGACATGGATGGCAACTTGACCATTTACAAAGCACGACTCGTAGCGAAAGGTTACAAACAAGTTCATGGTATTGACTATGAAGAAACCTTCTCGCCCGTCGTTATGTTCAAGTCAATTCGGATCATGTTAGCAATTGCCGCATTTTATGATTATGAAATATGGCAAATGGATGTCAAAACCGCCTTCCTAAATGGAAATTTGGAAGAGGATGTGTATATGACACAACCCGAGTGTTTTGTGGATCCAAAGAATGCTAACAAGGTATGCAAACTTCAAAGGTCCATTTATGGATTGAAGCAAGCATCAAGGAGTTGGAACAAACGCTTTGATGAAGAAGTCAAGAAATTGAATTTCGTTCAAAGCGAAAATGAACCTTGTGTTTACAAGAGGATCAGTGGGAGCGTGGTTGTGTTTCTTGTTCTATATGTTGATGATATCCTCTTGATCGGGAATGATATCCCCGAGTTGAATGCAGTTAAGGATTCATTGAAGAAGGTGTTCTCAATGAAAGATTTGGGCGAAGCCGCCTATATCCTAGGAATCAAGATCTATAGAGATAGATCGAGAAGGATGTTAGGCTTGAGCCAAGATGCATATATTGACAAAGTGTTGAACAAACACAACATGGCAAATTCCAAAAAGGGATTCTTGCCTATGTCACATGGCATTTTCTTGAGCAAGTCTCAAAGTCCGACCAATGATACAGATCGGGATTACATGAAGAAATTCCAGTATCCATCTGTGGTCGGATCGATTATGTATGCCATGCTATGCACTCGTCCCGATGTGGCACATCCGATTAGCGTGACTAGTCGATTCCAAGCCAATCCCGGCATGGCACATTGGACTGCAGTCAAGAATATCCTCAAATATCTCAAGAGAACAAAGGATAGCATTCTCGTATATGGTGGAGACCAAGAGCTCGTTGTAAGTGGTTACACCGATGCTAGTTTCCAAACCGATCGAGATGACTCAAAATCACAGTCCGGCTTCGTATTTCTGCTCAATGGTGGTGCCGTAAGTTAGAAGAGTTCCAAGCAAGATACTACGGTCGATTCCGTCACCGAAGCAGAATACTTAGCGGCTGGTGAAGCAGCGAAAGAAGGTGTATGGATCAAGGAGTTCTTGACCGAGCTAGAGGTGGTTCCAAGCATCTCAGGTCCAGTGGATATTTACTGCGACAACACGGGAGCCATAGCTCAGTCCAAGGAGCCTAGGTCTCACCAAAAGACTAGGCACATTCTACGACGATTCCATCTCATCCGTCAGTTGATCAATGATGGATGGGTCAAGGTCAAGAAGGTGGACGGTGCCGCGAACACAGCGGACCCTCTGACAAAGCCTTTATCTCGAGCCGCACATGAGTTGCATGTTGCATCCATGGGGATTAGGCGTATGCCTGAGTGGCTTTGAGTTGTATCTTTTATTACTAGGCTTTAGTATGAGACATGTATATTTTGGATATTACATTGAGTACTATGCACTTGCTAGAAGTCACCATTGATTGACTCTAGGCCAAGTGGGAGATTGTTAGAGATATGTCCTAGGAGCCAATCTTATTTAGGCCACTTCTATAGTTTATGTTATTGATGATTTCAGATCATTTGTTCTTTGATTTAATCGTTGACAGTTCATTCAGGTTGAGGATCTGAATTATAGATCACTGTTATTCATTTAGTAGTAAATGACAACGATAAATCTAAAAGTCCATAATCTTGATAATTAACAGAGAACATTAGTTATCAATAAGATTAGTATGCAGATTAAGTGATGATTAAGTTCTATAAATCATAGGTTAGGAGTAACCAACTTAATTGCATATGTATATGTTATAGAACATAGTACAGGACTGGACCCCACGAAATAAATATATGGATTGTGTTACGTGTCATTATTTATTTCGTTATGATTTTGGTTCTAAGTTTGAGATGATTATCTTTTCCACATGAGGATAGATGCTATAAATCATGTCTACCGCTGATTCCTGATAAAGGCTGCTATACGGACTTGATTTAAGTATTCTTGAATTGTGCGGGGAAAAGCTAATTATCAAGAAAACCGTATGTCCCTCATTAATTCACTTAGTGAGTGACGATATCTGTTTGGGCCCCTTGATGGAGATAGATTGTTTGCTAGCAACTGATACAATTATCTCTAGATCAAGAAACGTATAATCTGCAAGAATGACACGTTCCTATCTTGGATTATACGATGATATCGTGTGACATAAGAATCAAAATAGAGAAACATAATCGTTCTCTTATGCAGGATTGAAATTTTGTAGCTGTACACTATTTATGCGAATTGGGAATCATAACGTGTTGCTAGATACCGCTTATGATTATTGGAATTAAATAGCGATTTAATTCCATGGCCAACATAGCATAAATTCTCAAAGGGTCACACATAATAAGGTGTTTAACCACACGTGCATTAATTGTTTATTTGCAACAATTGGTTTTGCAAAATATGATAAGTTGATTAATTAATCGTATACCGTTATGGACCATTATGATTAATTAAGTCAAATAGATCATATCGAAATAATTAAATGCATTGTCTAATTCCATATTAATTATTAAATAGTTAATAATTAATAATAATCAACACATTTAATAAATTGAGCAAATTGGGCCTTAAATTAATTAGTTGATTTAATGCCAAATGGAAGGTGTAATAAAATGGAAGGCTATTGGGCTCAACTTGACTTGAGGCCCAACCCACATAGGAGGTAGGTAGGTGCGGCACCATAGGGACATTTTGGTCCTTCAAAATGTGGATGAGAGCTAGGGTATGAGGTCTATATAAAGGGGTGTTCTTTGGGAGCAAACCCTAGCCTCCACACACCTCTCTCTCTCCTTCTCTCTTTGGCCGCACCTCACACCAAGGGAAGAAAAATTTCAGAATTTTTCATTCCCTTTTTCTCTCTTCCACACACCACCTAGCTCATGTGTTGAGCAAGCTTTTCCACTAAATTAATTGGAGAATTATTTTGAAGAGGGAAAGCTTTAGAATTAGGCACTCTTCTCTCAATTACTAGCATAATTGATTAGAGAAGGTGGTTAATTCCTTAGTGGACTCGAGGCGCACGGCGTGGAGGTTCTTGGAGAGCACGCCACCGACACCAATCCATTGGAACGAGCCTCTTGGTTGCGATACCAAGAGAGGTATACTTCCAATCCTTTTTCTCGTGTGTTTCAATAGCTTGTGTACTAGATCTTGTGTGTGCTTTGTTTGCTTGGTTAATTAATTGGTAATTAGCATAAAAATGAAAATTAGCACACTTTCTAACAAATTGACCCCATTTACAGAAAAATATTATTGTCTTCACATATAAAAAATATAGATGTGTTTGGTTGCAGCAAGAATAATGAATAAGGAAGAAGAGAAAGAAAAAAATACACAACCAAACAAGGGATAAACTTGAGAATAAGACTTCTTCCCTCTTTCTATGAAGAGGTGGATAGGTTGTATTTGGTGGTGCAAGTATAAGGAATATGAAAGATGTCACATCCAAACATGAGATAAATTGGGAGATAAGTCAATGTGGTCTCATGTTTGAATATGGAAAGGAGAAAAATTGAGTTATACTCCAATTTATCCCATGTTTGAATGTGGTCTCTTTTCTATTTCTTATACTTGCACCACCAATACTTCCTCTTCTATCTCTCTTCTTCCTTATTTTTAGTGCAACCAAATGTTAGTTAAGTGGACAATTTTAATTTTTATGGTTAATTACTCCTAATTACCCACAATTAAGCATGCACACACAAAGGAACTAGTACTAAGCCATTCACACAAGAAAAATGGTTCAAAGATGTACCTCTCTTGATATTGTAATCAAGGGGACTTGAACCACGGCAAGATGAAGGTGGTGCTTGCTCCTTCGGCCTCCTTGTCGAATCTCCTCGAGTCCACTTGGTATTAACCAAATCCTCAACAAGAGCTATGCTAGTAGCTTTGGAGGATATGACTAATCCCTAGGAAACCCGTTCTTCTAGCAAATCAACTAATCAATTTGAGGAAGAATGGGGCTCAACACATGAGCAATAGGGAGAGAAGAGGGAGGAGGCGCCGGCCACAAAGGGAGGGGGGCGGCTAGGGTATGTGTGAAGAGAAAGAGAGGGGGATTTGCAACCATACAACCCTTTATATAGTGTGCTAACCCTACCTACCTCACACCATGTATTTACAACATTGTCACCCCACCTACCACCTTGTATGACCGGCCACAATAAGGGCCTCTACGGGCCTTGTGTTGTGTATTATGGGTCCACCCAATCAATCATTAAATGGCCCTTTCTTGTTGTTCCCAATTTGGTTCCCTATTGGGCTTTTAATTAACTATTTAATTAAAGCCTTTTAATATGCATATGTGTTGAATAAATAATTATTAACTTAATAATAATTATTTGGGGATTAGAAAATGCATTAATTTATTTCTATATGATCCCTTTGATTTAATTAATTATAACGGTCTATAACGCTATTTAATTAATTAATCAACTTATCATATTTTGCAATACCAATTATTGCAAATAAATAAATAATGCATGCATGGTTATAACACCAATTTTGTGTGACCCTTTGAGGATTTATGCTACGTTGGACATGGAGTTAAATCGTATTTAATTCCAATAATCATAAGCGGTATCTAGCAACACGTTATGATTCCCAATTCGCATAAATAGTGTACAGCTACAATATTTCAATCCTGCATAAGAGAATAAAAGTATATCTCTATTTTGATTCTTATGTCACACGATATCATCGTATAATCCAAGATAGGAATGTGTCATTCTTGCAAATTATACGTTTCTTGATCTAGAGATAATTGTATCAGTTGCTAGCAAACAATCTATCTCCATCAAGGGGCCCAAATAGATATCGTCACTCACTAAATGAATTAATGATGGACATACGGTTTTCTTGATAATTTAGCTTTTCCCCGCACAATTCAAGAGAACATAAATAACGTCCGTATAGCAGCCCTTATCGGGAATCAGCGGTAGACGATATTTATTGAACCTATCCTCATGTGGAAAAAATAAACATCTAAAACTTAGAATTAAAATCATAACGAAATAAATAATGACACATAACACAATCCATATATTTATTTCGTTGGGTCATGTCCTGTACTATGTTCAATTAACATAAACATATGCAATTAAGTTGGTTACTCTTAACCTATGATTTATAGAACTTAATCATCACTTAACTTGCATACTAATCTTATTGATAATTAATGTTCCTTGTTAATTATCAAGATTATGGACGCTTTAGATTTATTGTTGTCATTTACTACTAAATGAAACCAGTGATCTATAATTCAGATCCTCAACCTGAATGAATTGTCAACACATAAATCAAGGAACAAATGATATAAAATCATCCATGACATAAAACCATAGAAGTAGCCAAATATGATTGGCTTCTAGGACATATCTCTAACACCAAACACACTTAACATGAATTTTTCTAAAAATACACTAATTTGAACCCATAAATAATTATATGATATCTTATTGGTTGAACCCATTAAACTGTGTAGATATTTTCTCATAAATGTGAATTTATATATTAATAGATGTATGAACTTATTAATTTGGGTATGATTATATAAATATTGTAAATTTTTCGTTCCTATTAGAGAATTGGAGGGAGATAACGCGCTGTTTGAGAGGTCCACTGGGAGCTGTGTGTCACCGTGCGATGGTTTTTTTTTTTTAATTACACAAAGCAATTTCCATTATTACATTGGGGCCACAAGTGGCAAAACATTACTACACCTCTTTTTCTTCTGCGTTGAAATTGAAATTTAAGTATTACAGTTAGGTTTATTTCTTTGGGCTTTTGGGTTAGATCAAGGTGCACCGGCATTTCTCTGAAAGATACTTCGGCCCGGAAAAATGAGAAAAAGAGAGTTGGAGTTCATTTCAAACAAGTTCATTAGTTCAAGAACAATTAGGCATTGATGTGACATTGTTGTTTTTCTCATCCGAATTCTCGTCAAAAAAAAATTTTGTGCTGAAAAGAATTTTGGAATGTGATTTTACGAGCGTAAATTCTCGCCGATTATGTTCTGTTATTTTCTAAAATTTTATAATGAGCAATTTGATTCATCAGTTGTAGCTTTAGATAAAAAAAAAAACACTGCTAAAAGGCATTTTAGTCTTTTCTTCTTTTCAAAATTAATGTTCTTCGAAGTTCAAAATTGTTTCCGATTAGAGTAAGTATATTGTTTATAAAGTATATCAATTCAAATTAACCGATATTATACGGGTATATGTTTGGAAGTGGTGTGGAACAAGAACAAAAATAAAGAACAAGCCTGTTCTTGTTCTTATTTTAGTTTCATGTTTTTGTTAGAACAAAAACTCTAACAAAAACAAAGTTCATTTTATTATTATTATCTTTGTTTTAAAGGATGTCAAACAAGAAATAACTTGTTCTTATTTCATAGACTTCGAAACATACGTAATTGACAATAACCTAGTCTTAAAGCTCTAGCAATGCACATCACAATTGATCTGTGACAAATTTCTTTTAAATAATCCGAAATTTATATATATATATATATATATATATATATATATATATATATATATATATATATATTAAAACTACTAAAGGGTTGTTGGGAAAGTGGGAAATCAATTTCACTTTACCTTACCAAAACTCTTCTTGATTCCTTGTGTGCGGTGCGGATTCATCCATCTCAACTGCATCCGAATGTATTCTAGGCACCGTTTGGATGCGTTGAGATAAGAAGAAGAAGGGAAGAAATAAATTATAAACAATTCAAACTCTTTACAAACTTACACATTTTCTAATGTTTTTTCCCACACCTATCCAAACGGAGCCCTAAGTATGTTTTTCCTATTTAGAAAATTTTACATGTAATTTAGATTAGTGCTTTAATAATATCGTTTCCAAATTTCAATTATGTGAAAAGAGCCACGAGTTCCTCATTTTAACTTCGTACGTGTTCGTGGAGTTATGAAATATATATTAACTTAATTAATTGCAATTTTAAAATCATCTCTCAACCAGTACTTTATCTAAAAAGATAGATAAACCATTTCATATTTAACTTGTGATCGGCAAGCAGCATTAAATATAACCAGGCCATGTGTATATTCGGCTCCCGATTTTCGGATTGCAAATGCCTATATTGGGTCATAGAGATAACAATACTTGAATCCGATTTTTGTGAACTGCCCTCATAAATAAATGGACCCCTTTTATGACGTTGGATTGATACACCAGCTTGATTCCCTATCCCTAACCACTTCTTTGTAGGTCGCATTTGGGTCGGGTTATCCAATATCTAGATCCATACCCGAACTAATTACTTATGCAAATTAGTGAGGAAAAAAAAATGAAAATCAAAGTAAGTTTATACTAACTTAATTAATTAATACATAACTTCCTGTATCCTCTGTCAAATACGCTTCAGTGAGAAAAACAAAAAGAACATATAGAAAGGATTGCATAAAGCACAAACCGGGTTAACGGGTTTAACAATCCACCTTTAATTATTTATTTATTTTGCAACCATATAGAAAGCACGTATGCACAACAAACTCGAGGAAATGATCAATCATTGCTAACTCTAGCTAGCTAGAAAGTGCGACACCTTACACACAGAGAGAGAGAGGATGTCAGATTGGGGGCCGGTATTCGTGGCGGTGGTGCTGTTCGTGCTTTTGTCGCCGGGGCTGCTGTTTCAGATACCGGGCAAGAGCCGAGTTGTCGAATTTAGCACACTGCAGACAAGCGGCCTGTCCATTTTCATACATTCCATCATATACTTGGCACTCATCGCCATTTTTCTGCTGGCGCTTAATGTTCATGTCTACATCGGATCATAGGTGCTTTAATTAGTTTAGTAATTCACTAATTCTATATTGTTCAACTTTTATTTTCCTTCTCCTTGTCCTTCAGTAATATGTTTTTCTTTTATGTTAATTGCGATGTATTTCAAGAATAAAATTGCGGTTCATGTTGATTCTCTGCTAAAGTTGGGTGCTGTGCTCATTTCATATAATTTATTTCTCATTTTTACAAAATTAAAATAATGATCTGTGGGAATCGCAAGGGAAGCTTAAATTTTTGGTCCTTCAGAAATTAATTATTAAGGCAAAACAATTAATGTATTTGATTTCTGATTAACTTCCTGGTATATACTCCTAATTGGGCTATCTAATGTGATTGATAATGGGTGCTTGGTTTTATCTTTTATGTTATTAATTTCTGAAGCGGAAAGGAAAGATATGGTAGGATATTTGCTAACAGCATGCAGAATTGAACGCCGTTGGAACACCTTTATTTCCATTTATTATTATGCACATAGCATAAGTAGAATATATTAATTCATTGTGAATGCATGGATTAAGTTGATTAGGTTTATTATTTATTCCTGGAACTTCATTCTGAGCTGGGAATCACTTGCCCATGCAAAATGTTATAAACGAACAAAATATCGAAAGAGACACAGCACCAACCTTTATTGCTTGTAGTACTGTTCAATTGAGAAATAAAAACCAACTATATAAAGTGGTTTAAAGATGGACAAAAAAGACAAAAAATGGAAGACTTAATTTATGGCATCGAAGGATTTTTCTATCGCATATAGTTGACGCAACAACATGTTAGGTAGTGGTCAGTTAGGAGGAAAAGAAAAATATTTTGTCCGGGCTCAAACTAAGGAATAGGTAGAATATATCGACAACTATTAATTGAGATTTAACCACTGACATATTGATTCCTTTTTTTTTAATAAGAAGAAAATCATTATCGGAGGGTACACTACGCCAGAATTGATTTTTAGCACCGCCACAATAACACCGGTTTTTTAAAAATCCAGTTGTAAAAATATCCCGTGGCATTTTTGTAATTGTCAGAAATTTCATTAAGACCGGTTTTTATAAAAAACCGGTCCAATTAAGTTCCAAAAAATAAACCTAAAAATCAGTTTCTCAGTAGCACCGGTTTTTATAAAAAACCGGTCTTAATTTTTTCTATATTTAGACCGGTTTTTTATAAAAACCGGTGCTACTGAGACACTGATTTTTTTATTTCCGTTAACTTTTTTTAAAATCGATTTTTTATAAAAAACCGGTGTTAATTTAAAAGTCTTTAAGACCGATTTTTTATAAAAACCGGTGCTAAAAGAATCTGAATTTTTATTTTTTTCCGTTATCTTTTTAAGACCTGTTTTTTATAAAAAACCGGTCTTAAAAATGGTAACCACATTTAATAAAGACTTCCGCTCTCTCTCTCTCTCTCTCTCTCTCTCTCTCTCACTGTTCATAGCTGCCATATATGCATTTCTTCTGATATCTAAAAATCGAAACTTTTTCTTTCTCTAAAACCTCCACAAAAAAATAGTTAAAAATTCCAAAAAATTCTGAAAAATTGAAAAATCAAGAGAGAAAGCAAAGGAGATCACAGAGGATTTAAAAAAATTCATAGGTATATTCTATATTTTTTCTGAACTTTATTTATGGTTAATTAATTTTGCAATTTTAGTTTATTAATTATTGAGTTTTTTTCATTTGATAATGAATATAAAAAGGAAGAGGAAAAGGAAGAGTTAGGAAGATCGATAAGATTAGTCTATCGTAGTGGAAGATCGAGAAGACAATTTCGGTAATTTTCTATTTTAACGCTCCTTAATTTCAATTTTTTTGTGCATATATAGATACATAATTTGGCATTAATTTGCATATAATAGTTGTATTGTCATATAGGACCAAATTGTCGGAATTTGTACTATTTTAGGTCGTGCCCGTCCGAGATTAATCCATTAGGGATTAATCTCGGACAGTACTTCCGGTCGGGAGTACTGCTCTTTGGATACTATCTTGTCTCATTTAGGATAGCGAGTTGTACGTTAGATCGATGCAATTTGTTGTCTGAGAAAAATTCGACGGTATTTCTCCTTATGTTTCCCACGGATACGTACGCACGAGCAATCGTGTGATAGCGTATTCAGGGAACATAAGGAGAAATGCTGCCGAATTTTTCTCAGGCAACAAATTGCATCGATCTAACGTACGCTCGCTAATGAGACAAGAGTATCCAAAGAGCGGGCTAGGATGGTAACCAGGCCAAAAACCTAATGTAATGCATTGAACCTATAAATTCATAGGTATAACTTTTGAATAAATATATTTTCTTTCTATACAGATGGATCAGAGGGAGAAGTATATGTATGAATATTCAAGGATATCAGGTGAATTTGCTGGAGTTGTTGAAGAGTTCTTAAAATGTGCAGAAGAAGATAGAAAGTTGACAGGAAAACCCAGGATTCTATGTCCCTGTAAACGGTGTGTTAACTTGCAGAGACATGATAGTATAAAAATTAGATCACATTTGATTGAGCGTGGATGGATGACAACTCCTAAATACATCCAATGGATTTTGCATGGGGAAAAGTTGGAAGATCGTTCAAATGTTGGGACTAGCAATGAAAATGTATCTGTGGATGAAAATGTATTTGTGGATGAAAATGTATTTGTAGATGATAATTGGGGAACTGATGTAAGGGATGAGGTATTTGTAGATGAAAATGTAAGTCAAGACCAATATTGTGAAAATGATAATAGAGGAAATGATTTTGATGAGATGATGAATGAAATACCAGATGGTTTTATTGATGAGGTTCCAGATATTTTTCAAAAATTGGATGAAAACGCTCATATACCATTATATCCCGGTTGTAATCAGGATAAATTTTCAAAAATTAAAACGGTTTTTAAACTTTATAACTTGAAAGCCAAGAATAATTGGAGCGATAAAAGTTTCACATCTTTGCTTGGTCTTTTACGGGAAATGCTTCCAGCAGAAAATACATTGCCGGATACATGTTATAAGGCCAAAAAGTTACTATGTCCATTGAATATGGAAGTAATGAAGATTGCAGCATGTCCGAATGATTGCATATTATTTCGAAACGAGTACAAGAATCTTAATAAATGTCCAATGTGTAATGCATCACGGTACAAACTAAGGGACTATGATTTGGAAGATGATGAAGATACTTGTAAAAAAAGGCCAGCTGCGAAAACATTGTGGTATATGCCGATAATACCAAGGTTCGAGCGTCTCTTCAATAATTCAAGAGATGCTAAACTATTAAGGTGGCATGCAGAAGGCAGAAAGAAAGATAGAATGCTCAGACATCCTGCGGACTCGCCCCAGTGGATGAACATAGATAGTAATTTCAATGATTTTGGTAGTGAACCTAGGAATTTGAGATTGGGACTATGCACGGATGGTATGAATCCTTACGGTCTCATGAGCAGCAATCGTAGTGTATGGCCAGTTTTATTGGTTATTTACAACCTTCCTTCCTGGTTGTGCATGAAAAGAAGATATCTGATGATGCCATTACTGATTTCCGGTCCAAAACAACCAGGAAATGATATAGATGTGTATTTGGTCCCGTTAATAGAAGACCTTGATAAGTTGTGGAAAGACGGGGTGAAGGTATTCGATGCTTTTTCAAAAAGTTATTTCAACCTACGGGCGATGATATTTTGCACGATTAATGATTTTCTCGCGTACGGAAACTTGTCAGGTTATAGGAACAAAGAAGATAAGGCATGTCGTATTTGTCAAGAAGAAACACATTCTGTATGGTTATCTAATTGTAGGAAGAATGTCTATTTGGGACATCGGAGGTTCCTTAACCGTCATCACCCATACCGTCGGACTGACTACAAAACCAAATTTGATGGCAAAACCGAAACTCGAAGGGCACCGATACCAAAAAGCGGAAGACAGATGTACGAAGAGGTGAAGGAACTTAAAATCAAATTGGGTAAACCATTTGCAAAGAAAATTTCAGATGGCAACTGGAAGAAAAAGTCTATATTTTGGGATCTTGAATACTGGGCTTATTTGGATGTTAGGCATTGTTTGGATGCGATGCACATCATAAAGAATATCTGTGAATCTTTGATTGCTTTGATTTTAAATAACCAGGGAAAAGTAGACAATGCTAATGTGAGAAAAGATATGGTCGAAATGGGAATACGAATTGACCTAGCCGCAAAGTCAGATACCAGTAAGAAACGAGATTGGTTACCTGATGCAGTCTATACTCTGTCAAGAAAAGAGAAGCTCAGTTTATTGTTGTGATTGAAGTCCATTAAGGTTCCGACCGGTTATGCCTCTAATATCTCAAGGAAGGTATCGATCAAGGATATGAAATTGATTGGAATGAAATCGCACGATTATCACGTGTTGTTGACCCAGTTGCTACTGATTGCAATTCGAGGATGTTTTAAGGAAAAGGTTCGGAACTCCATTATTAAGTTGTGTTATTTCTTCAATGAAATTTGCTCCAAAGTGATTGATCCTGAAAAACTGACTAAGCTAGAAACTGACGCGTATCAGACCATATGCGAGCTAGAAATGCATTTTCCCCCATCATTCTTTGTTATAATGGTGCATTTGACCGTTCATTTAGTCAGGGAGATTAAGTGGTGTGGTCCGATATTTTTGAGGTACATGTACCCTTTTGAAAGAGCAATGGGACAATTGAAAAGGTTAGTCCGAAGCAGATCTCGACCCGAAGGAAGCATAGTCGAAGGATATGTGGCCGAAGAGGTTATTGATTTCTATACAGATTATGTAGATGGACTAACACCTATTGGCCTGCCGAAGAATCGGCACGAAGGTAGACTCCTAGGAAAAGGTATACTTGGTTTCAAAATAATTACAATGGACCTTGAAAAGAGAGAAAAAGCACATCTTAAAATCTTACAACAAGTCGCCATTGTGGCTCCTTATTTGGATCAACATATAGCAGAGTTGCGAGAACAAAATCCTCAAAAAGGTGAAAATTGGATCACCAATGAGCACAACAAACAGTTCGTAAATTGGTTCAAAAAGAAAGTGCAATTATCCCCGTCCGATAATGAAACTGTGAAATACCTTGCAAATGGTCCAAATGCAAATGTATACACCTATCAAGGGTACGATTTGAATGGATTCACCTGGTACACAAAGAAACAAGATGGCAAAAGCACTGTACAAAATAGCGGAGTCACAATAGAAGCTATATCAAGTGATGGAAAGTCATCAGAGCCGTATTATGGGTGGATTGAAGAAATCTGGGAACTTGATTATAATGCATTCAAGATTCCTGTGTTTGAATGTAAATGGATCCTCAAAAGTGGAGTAAAAAATGAAAAGAATTCTGGAATAACAACCGTTGATTTCAAAAAGTTAGGATATGCATATGACCCTTTCATACTTGCAAACAAACAAGCAATGCAAGTTTTTTATATCGTTGATCCAGCCGACATCTCACGACATGTCGTTCTTCCGGAAAAAAGGCGCATTGTGGGCGTTGAAGATGTCGTCTACGAAGAAGAATATGATCAATTTGATGAAATAGCATCATTCTCCACAGGTATAATATTATAATAAATATAATTAATCAATTAATTATTATATTAATTTGTGATTTAATTGGGTACCTACATTAATTATTTTTTATATATATTCTCTACACAAGTATCGATGGAACACCACTATCAGTTGAAGAGTTAGCAACAAATTTGCGTGTCGATCGCAGCGAAGCAGGCGTGTGGGTAACCCGACCAAAATCTTCAAGGAATAAAGAAAATTGAGTTATATATGTACTAGCAGTAAAAAAAGAACTAAGGAATGTGAATTTTTTTACTCATTGTAAGAATATTTATTTTTTGAAATGTTAGACCTATTTTCTATTTTTTTACTCCTTTATTTATGAAAAAGGAGAACAAAATAATAAAGAGTAATGCTAGAATCAAACATATAGGACGTCAAACACGATCCAAACATAGCACATTAAAATTTCAAACGGTCGATCCAAACCGCTCAATATGATCTCTATATTAAAATATCTTTGATAATCAAATTTTATATTTTTTCATATTTTCTAACTATTTTTTTCGAATTTTCAAAATTGAAGGGTTCAGAACTTTTTAGATTGAGCATATTGAAAAATTCCAAAAAAATAGTAAAAAAATTTGAAAAAATATAAAATTTGGTCTCCATGAAGATTTTATAACACAGAACAATTTGTGCGGTTTGGATCGGCCATTTCAATTTTAAAAATTAAAATTTCATCGTGTTGGACAAGTGTACGTGTCCTATATGTTTGACACTAGCAACCCCCAATAATAAAAACAGATTTTAAAAATATATTAAGACCGGTTTTTATGTTAAAAACCGGTCTTAATAATCAATCAAAATAGAAAACTAATACTAAATAAATTTAAAATAAATTTGCATGCTTGAATTTATAGATATATAAATATAAATGCATGTCATTTTATAATGGAAAATAATTTATTTAAAATAAATTTGCATGCTTGAATTGCATGATTGCATGCATGCATGAAAATCTATTTAATTTTTATAGATATATAAATATAAATGCATGTCATTTTAAAATGGAAAATAATTTATTTAAAATAAATTTGCATGCTTGAATTGCATGATTGCATGCATGCATGAAAATATATTTAATTTTTATAGATATATAAATATAAATGCATGTCATTTTAAAATGAAAAATAATTTATTTAAAATAAATTTGCATGTATGAATTGAATGATTGCATGCATGCATGAAAATTTATTTTATTTTTATATATAGTAGATATATAAATGCATTTCAAAACAGAAGGTAATAAAAAAAAACGCATTTATTTTTTAGACCGGTTTTTAAGTAAAAAACCGGTCTTAAAAATAAATGAAAAATGAAAAATAATTTATTTAAAATAAATTTGCATGCATGAAAATTTATTTTATTTTTATATATAGTAGATATATAAATGCATTTCAAAACAGAAGGTAATAAAAAAAACACATTTATTTTTTAGACCGGTTTTTAAGTAAAAAACCGGTCTTAAAAATAAATGGGTTTTTTTTGTGGCCGGTTTTTACTTAAAAACCGGTCTAAAAAATGAGTTCAAATTTTTATATACTCGATCGCCTCTCCTTCTCTCTTTACTCCAATCCGAAACTACTCTAGCTATCTCCTAAACCCTCGCTATGCGCCTCCTCTCTCGCTCGGCTCTCTGCGCCTCCTCTCTCGCTCGCCTCTCTGCCGCCGACGAAGCCCACGAAGCCCTCTGTCTCCCTCCTCTCTCGCTCGCCTCTCTGCCGCAAGTAAGTCCCTCTTTCTCTCTCTCCCTCCGTCCCTCTTTCTCTCTCTCTCTCTCTGTTCCTCTCTCTCTCCCTCCGTCCTTCTTTCTCTCTCTCTCTCTCCGTCCCCCCTATCTCTCTGTCTCTCTTCACTGCCTAACTCCCTCTCTCTTTCTCCTCGACAGCCACCTCGACAACCCCTCCTCTCTCGCTCACCTCTCTGCCTCCTCAACAGCCGACTGCCTCCTCGACAGCCACCTCTTTCACAAGTAAGTCTCTCTTTCTCCTTTTAGATTTGCTTGAGAATTGCTTGAGAATTAATTGAATGTTCGAATTTGAGGAAATTGATAAAAAAAATCAAAGGGGCAGGGGTACGAGGAATTGAATTGAGAATTTGAGAATTGAATTGAGAATTTGGGAATTGAATTGAGAATTGCTTGATTGAGAATTGCTTGAGAATTGAATTGAGAATTTGAGAATTGAATTGAGAATTGCTTGATTGGCGTTTAATGGAATTGAGAACTTAGCTTCACATGTATTTGAAAAATTTGAAAATTTGAAATTTTTTTTGTGACAGGTTGCTCTAGTCAAGTCAGGTGAGGTTCAATCGGTTCGTCAGAATGATGTCTTGACATCTGCGCTTGGGACCCAAGAGCATCCGGGACGGTTGAGAGGATATCCAATATATTCAGGCGTGAAACAGGTGTATGGCAGGGGTACGAGGAAATCAAAGGGGCATAACCAAAAGGAAGTTGATAAATTGGTGGACGAAGGAATGCAACGGCGATTACCGGAGGAAGTGAGCAAGCAAGTAGCCAAACAGCTTGAGGAAAGTTTATCGCGGTTGTTCTCGCTAGGGCAAATGCCGCAGAATGCAGATCCTCAAGGCCTTGCAAATCAATTCTCGCGGTTATTCGCGCAAGGTCAAACATCGCACAATCTCGATCCAATTTTGAACCAAGCCTTGATTATGATATCACAAGGAAGCAACAATCAACCAGATCCGATTCCTGGCCCTAATATTGAGGTATATTTCTCATCTTTACTTGAAAGTTTTTTTATTTTTATTTCATTTAGGGTTTTGTCTATGTAAACTTCTTTTCTATGTGCTTATAATTGCAGGAATCCACAGAAGCCTTGCTTGTCCTTCCAGATGGATTTAGTCTGTTATATGTCGCGAGAGCTATGGTGTTTGCGCGTTCGCACGTACATGTCACGGTACACGGAGAATTAGTGGGCCCGGAGGAGGTTAAGGTGCAAGTCTTAGAAGTGTTTGATCATGCGAAGCAAGTGGTAGTGCCTTTTCCACCTCCCAATGCAGATGACCAGCTCGGGCTTCTGCAGGGTTCATTTCTAAGATGACCGAGTAATCTTGTGGATTTCGATTTGTCAAAAATGGTAAATGTTACAAACGTTTCTAAATTGTTGTTACTTCAATTGAATAATATAATTTCTTCACTAATATATTGATTTCTAGGTGCATTTGAGGCAACCAATAACGAAACGGCCTACGTCACATGCAAAATCTCCGGAGAAAAAGAAAGCAAAGCAGCAACAACATGAGCAAGACGAGGACGATGACGATTTCGATGCAAATCAATTTTTTGCAGATGGCGGAGAATTAAAGACACGAGAGCCGCTTTGCACACCTCAGAGATTGCAACAGCTTGGGCCTACCGCACAGGCACTACATAGATACATCATGGCGCTGGATCCAGAAATTACCAGTTTCAAAATTCCGGCCCAGTTCGACCACGTAGAGCTGGATTACTTCATGCTCAATTTTTCAGACATCGCCCATTTGTTCAATAGGGACTTGCCATATGTTCAAGTCATGAAACTTTGGACAATGTAAGTATCTTTTGAACTTAACAATAATTGATTGAATTGATGATTAATATATGATATATGACTAGCAATTGATAAATGACATGCAGGTGGGCTAGGAATTATTGTCAGGAGTTTCTAATCAAGCAGTTCAGGTTTTTGGATCCAGAAAGATGCTCGGGAAGTGATGCCATGATGGATGTGCCAGGCACAACATCTTACTTGATTAATAACTTCGCCAGAAAGAAAGCTGCTTTTCATGTTTTGATACATCAGAACGCGTAAGTTGGAATATTTCTTATTTTGATTTCAATTTTTATAATTTGCGGTTTAATGCTAATTTTACTAACAAGGTCTAATATGTAACCGCAGGTTTCATTTTGTGATTATTATTGCACAACCCTCGAAAAAAATGATATGGGTTGTGGATTCGCTAAATCCACCGATTTATTTTTCTCCAATTTTAGATTCATATAACAGGTAATTTTAGGGTTTTAGTCAACATATATATGCATATTATCCAATAGATACAAATTAATTAATGCTTCTAACTTCATATTTTAATGTTGCAGTGCTTTATCCAGAATGAAGCTAGGTACACAATTCAACATTGACATTATTCCGGTATATATATAGCTCGAACTAATAGTTTCAGTTCATTTTTATTAATTTATTGAATTTAATATTAATGTGAAAAATATAATTCGTATTTGTAGAGTCCACGTCAGCCCAACGATCGGGATTGCGGGTTCTATGCGATTCGAAACCTGCATATGATTATGATGCATTACTCGAACTACCAGGAGTTGCCAGCGGTAAGGATTACTACTTAAAATAAAAGTTTGGTGTTTGAAATCAATTTGCTTAGGTTTCATTACTTAAATTAGTTTAATTGAATTAATGCAGAGTTTGGAGCCGGAGGGTCGACCTTATAGCGACAAAGACATTAATGCTAGTTTAGATGAGTTTTACGATTATGTACGGAGAATTGTACATCGTTAGATAACTATAATTAATGAATTTTGAGGATTTTCGATTATTGCTTTCTATTTTGATGATAACTATAATTAATCAAAAGATTATGCGAATGATTATTGCTTTCTATCATTCAATGTAAATTGAATGATATTATCTGGTTTTTGGCTAGTAAAAATGGGGCTAGCCAAAAAATAAAAAAATTTATTTTTTTTTTAGTTAAAACTTAAGACCGGTTATTAAGCTAAAAACCGGTCTTAATGAGTCTAGTAAGACCGGTTTTTAGCTTAATAACCGGTCTAAATAATATTCCAAAAAATAACATTGCTAAAATAATCATAAATATAAAACCGGTTATTAGCTTAATAACCGGTCTAAATAATAACATGTTAACAACGGTTTTTTAGTTAAAAACCGGTCTTAATAATGCGTAACATTTCCGCTCCAAATTCTGGCTTGTTTTTAGCACCGCACCTTTAACACCGGTTTTTTATATATTTTTAACACCACTCATCTTTAGCACCACTTCCTATCCGGTGCTAAAGACCATAATTTAACCGGTGTTAATAATGAAATATGGCGTAGTGGTACATGATATTTTAGATTAATAGACATTGGAAAAACAGTACAAACTTTTAACATGCAAATCTTAACTTAATAAATTCCAGATGAAGACTAAAATGCATTGCGAGCACCCACCTTCTGCCGATCCACACCAAAAGTTGCAGCACATAGATCTCACAACATATCGGAAGAACATAAGTGCAATGTATTATGCATTATAATGCATTTTAGTTTTCCTCAAAATTTTATTATTTTATATAGAGTTATAGACACAAAGATTTGAAGTATTGAAAATTTTCGGGATAGAAGTAACAACAAATTTTGCTTAAGGAGATTTGAAGTATTGAAAATTTTGGGGATAGATGTAGATTAGTGGTGAAAACGGTCACCGTTTCGACCGTCCTTTTGTTTCGTTTCGTCCAAAACGAAACGAAACGGTTAAGATTTTTTGTTGCGTTTTATAAACGAAACGGTTAATGAAAGCTTAGAACAGTTTCGTCCATGTGTATTTTCGTGATTTTGACTGTTTCGTCCAAAACGAAACGGTTAACGCAAATGGGTGATCAATTTCGTTTTAAAATGAAATCGACCGTTTTCGTAGTCGTTTTAAACGTTATGCAGCTATATCTGTCCAAAAGAAATGTCACGCGACAAAAGGCCCAAATGTTTCTGATTAATACGGCCCATTCGCCCAATGGAGCATCTAGGGCTGAAAACGAAAACCGTTTTAACCGTTTTTCGTTTCGTTTCGTTTCGTCTGAAATGGTTTCGTCCATGTGTAAATTCACGAAAATTTCGTCTCTTTCGATCGTTTCGTTCAGACGAAACTAAACTTCTGTTTCGTCAACGAAACGAAACGGTTAGATGAAACATCCTAGTTTCGTCACCGTTTCAACCATTTTGCAGCCCTAGGAGCATCATATGAGAACATTAGCTAAAAATTGGAAATTGATTATTCTCGTCTACAGTTTTGTCATTGATAATCATTGCTTGAAAAAAAATGAATATATAAAATAGACAAAATAAAAATATAAATGATCAAAGTGAACACATACAAATAAATAAGTTCAATAAAAATAAATTAAATATGCATATAAAAATCTAAACAACAGATGACAAATTTTTTTTTTTTTGTATGTGTTCATTTTGATCATTTATACATTCACTTTGTCTATATTATATATTTATTTTGTTCGAGTAATGGTAAGCGATGACAAAACTACAAATGACAACTATTATTTCTCCTAAAAATTTCTACCTTTCCTTATGTCTAAGAGACTAAGATCGACTCACGAAACTAGTCCAAGAGGGTAACTTAAATTTCAAATATTAGATGAAAATCACACAATTAAAGACAGCTATTTCAATTATAGATTTGTGAACCCTCTTCATCTACAGAAATTATGGAAAAACGATTCAGCATACGTCAGCAGCGATGAATACATTTTTGACAGATAGATAGAAGATTACATAATTAAAGGAGGAGGCATGAAATACACACTTTTGGGGTGACTTTTATTTTGTTATTAGATTCTTGAAATTCCATGTTCATCTCATTAATTGATTTTTGATATGACCCTAAAACTAATGGTTATTATAGCATTATGACTCAATCCAATTAAGGTTAAGATCCCCTCCATCGATCCCCAATTGTTTGGATGATTGAAGATAATTTACGCTGTTCTTTTCACATTGAACATTCTTGACTCAATTTGGTTCCATGGAGTTTAACTGTATGAAAGCTTACTGTGGGAAATTATCTAGGCCGTCTGATTATTAGTATTTACCAAGCTTCTAAATTTCTCCGAAATAATGGCGAAATAACAGAAATAGCGGTATTCTGTGCCAAACCGCATGAACGTTACAGTTTTAATTGAGAAAATGACGTAACGCGTTATTTCAGTTATTTCGGCGATATAATGTGTTATTTCAGTTATTTCGGTGAAATAACAAGCTGTTATTGCTACTATTGTTAAATTGTGCATTCAATATTGAACTATTATTAAATTGGTACAAGCTGCTACTGCTACTCAATATTGGTACACTGCAGTATATTGAATTTGGTATGGCCGTATGCTATTTGTATGGAGTATTGGAGATGTATAAACATATAAGTTGATAGTTATAGAATTGATGTGTGTCAAACTTTGAAAAAAACACTACACCGTTATATCGCCGTTATAACATCGAAATAACACCGAAATAACATGGGGACCTAGACCGTCATACCGAAAAAACCGAAATTTAAAAGCTTGGTATTTACAGTCGGGATCAGAATTGGACCAACAAAAATATTCTACCGAAATGTAGAGGAGCAAACCTTCTATTTGTAAGAAAAACAAAACGTCTTGCCAAGACCCTTTTGATTTTTCATGGTCTTAGAGTAGGATTAGTTATTCCTTCGGGATCATATGAGACAAGACCCTTCTTCCGTTCATATTCCCGCCTATTTGTTAATTCTATGACGGTATATGAACCCACCGTAATATCAGAAAAGTGAACTAGAGCGCAATCATGTGATCACGCAACATCCAAACATTCAAATCAATTTATTGAAATTCATGGTGCCATAAATCCAGCCAAATATAAAATACAGTTCTATGTAAATACGAAAACCAACAAAAGAAAGCCTTCTTCCAATCTCTATATCTCTGATCTCTCTGTGTCACAACAATCAAGCGGCATGTATATGAATACCGATAGCAACAACAAGTATAGTCAATATACAAAAGAAAAGGATAGCATGAACAAGAATGGAAATGCCACTTGTGCCCATGTTGCCGAATTCAATCACTCGATGATGCGCGGGAAGCTGAAACAGGAGGCCTGGTGACAGCAATATGAACAATATCACCGCCACAACTATCGGGCCCCAATCCGTCGAAGGAGACATTATCCTTGTTGTATGTAGCTCAATCTCTCTGTAATTTTCTCTCCTTAGTTGGAAAAACAAAAATTGATCGATGCAGTTATGTATTATGACTTAACTATGGTGGACCTACTATGGCTTTTAAGTGGAGGTGCTAATTGTTTTGAAAGGGCAAGGAATGCATGCTATGCTTCGTTGCTAAGAAACTAGAGAGGAAGGAAAACAGAGAGAAAGGAAAGAGCACAGCACTTATTTATTATAGCAATAACAAAGTACCGGTTTTTATGTCAATGATTTTGAGTGGTGTTTGTATGAACAATGCTGAGATAGTAAGCAAGAGATCATTAAAGTTGTGGAGAAGGCCTAAAGTGATATATAGTTGGATGCTTTAGTTGTCTTTCTCTAGTCGATTCCTCATCAATCCAAGAGAAAACAACATAAAGAAAAAAGAACAGGAATGAATGGGAGGAAAATTTTAAAAATGGTTGATTACCAAAAGATTAGCAAACCGTGTGAAGTAAAGGAGATTCTATTCTTCATCTGTTGATAACAACATTTAGAATTGCTTCAGTCCTGATCAAAATCTCTTATTTTTAACATGGGATTTCATTTCATTAGAAAATTTTTGATCGAAATGGACAAATATGGTGTTATTTGGTTGAAATTTTCATGCAATTAGATCCAACAAAATTCTGAAAAATCAATTTAAATGAAATGAAATAAAATAAAATTCCGCATAAAAAATATTTTGATTAGGGCCTTAATTTTTGTCGATTTGTTGGCACTTATTTTAATTTGACGCCGTACCTTTTGTTGTTGCAAGGAGCGATTTTGACGAACGCAGGCACTCGCGCACAAAATTAAGTAACCTAATGAAAAATTAAAACTAAACATTTGCGACCCAAAAATAAATTTCAGCGCAAAAAAAGTAGTACTGGACTACTGGTAAATTAGACATTTGCATGGACTAAATATGCATGTTGCGAATCACTATCTCAACAATTTTTATCTTTCGTTATTTTCTTGTTTTTCCAAGCTCTGTGTTGTGGACAATGTATAATCATAAAAAAAACTTTGAGAAATGATAATGTCATCATTTGAACAACGTGAACATATAAAACGGACAAGGTGAACATAAAAATGATCAAAGTGAACTCATAAAAAATAAATAAGTTTTGTCATCCTTGTTCAGAATTTTATATGCATATTCAACTTATTTTTATTAAACTTATTTGTTTGTATGTATTCAATTTGATCATTTATATTTATATTATTTATTTTATGCAAGCTTTTAAATTTCGGTTTTTTCAGTATGACGGTCTAGGTCCCCATGTTATTTCGATGTTATAACAACGATATAACGGTGTAGTGTTTTTTCCAAAGTTTGACACACATCAATTCTATAACTATCAATTTATATGTTTTGTACATCTCCAATACTCCATACAAATAGCATACGACCATACCAAATTCAATATACTACAGTGTACCAATATTGAGTAGCAGTTGCAGCTTGTACCAATTTAACAATAGTTCAATATTGAATACACAATTTAACAATATTAGCAATAACAGCTTGTTATTTCACTGAAATAACACATTATATCGCCGAAATAACTAAAATAACGAGTTAAGTCATTTTCTCAATTAAGACTGTAACGTTCATGCGGTTTGACACAGAATACCGCTATTTCTGTTATTTCGCCGTTATTTAGAAGCTTGATTTTATGTATTTATTTTGTTCAAGCGATGATAGTAATCAATTTATTTTGTTCAGGCCTAACTGAGATATAGTAATCCATTTCGAAAAACTTTAAGCGTTTAGGCCTGGCAAACATGCCAAACGCACACAGAATAGGCACATTGTATTTTCGTCATAAACAGAACCAAAAGAACTGTTTCGTTTCCATTCCGTTTTTGAAACGATAGAAAAAATTAGTGCCACATTCCGTTTTATTTATGTTTTCCATTATTGTATTTCGATAAAACGGTATAATTATCAGTTTCATTTCCGTTCAATATTTTGAAATGGCAGGAGAAATTAGTGCCACATTCCGTTTTATTTCTGAAAACGGAACGGCATCACGTTTTTTTATTCCGTTTTGACAGGCCTATAAGCGTTTCTTTTGATGGACCATCTATTTATAGAACTTCGAAAAGGCCAGGCAAGGTGTGATGTGCTTTCGGCCCGTTTAGGTGGACGTGTTAACATAACTTAGCCTTTCCCTTACTTTTTCTCTTTCGCTTTTTTTGCTTTATGAATTATGAATTTGACTGCCCCCAAAAGTTACCTTTTTTCAGAATAAAAAAATCTGTTTAATTTACACTCTCTACTAGCATTAGACTTTGATATTGAGCTTCTCGTAAGTTGAATCAAATATATATTTTTTTAATTGTAGAAACTCAGGCACAACGCAAAATAATAAATAATATGTAGAAAAAAATGTCAAATATTACATAACACGAACTCAAGAGACACAAAGGGAAATAATAAATATCATAGTGAAAAATACGTACATAAATGCCAATAAGAGCTTGATACCAATGCATTTTCTTAATTTTTAAGATTCTACACAATAAATTATAAATAGATGAGGCTTAGAAAATCGAACAATAATGGATGGCTTAGATCACGCATCATGTTCGGGCTACTGCAGTTTAGTTTTCCTGAGGCTCCGTTTGAATAGGTGTGGGAAGAAAGAAAGAAGGGAATAAGTGGGAAGAAATATTGGAAAGTGTGTAACTTTGTGAAGAGTTTGAATTGTTTATAATTTTTTTTTCTTCCCTTCTTCATTTTTCCTCTTCTTCTTCTTGCATCCAAACAGAGCCTGAGATATCCTGCGCTAAAGAATCTATTTTGCATAGCTTGAGTTGCAACACCGTTAATTCTCTTAATAATTTTTTTAATAAGAAAATCTCCTAACAATTTATAATTTATATCCGTGCCATGTAAGTCTTTTAAATAAATTAATGCCAAGTTAAAATAGTTCTTATTCAAGCAACCAAATATGTGGGGAAGCAGTACAAAAACCATAACTTTGAAATCAAGATTTTCATTGCATGCTAAAACTCACAATTAAATGAATTTATTAGAAACAAGATCAGCTCGAGCCGAGTTTTAATTTCATTTATTTTTTTTAATCCTCGAATCAGGTTAAGTCAATTTAGGGTCATTCGAATTTAGTTCACTGTTGAATTTTAGATCGCCTTGGTCAATCATTTATACGATTTGTGTAGTTCGACTATAATTCTTTTTTTACATTTAATGAAAGGTCCTTTTTTATTTAAATCATTTTTTACCCGTAATTATTATTATTATTTTTTGAAGATAAATTTGAGGTCTAAGCCACCCAACTTATTTTTTAATTAAATGTCTATAAAAAACCCTCCAGTCGGATTTCGAACCTGCGACCTTTCACTCAAGAGTAAGGGTGCATTGTTCTTTGCCACTAGACCAAGAGCTAGTTCTCCTGACAGAGTATGTATCAAAATAATTACCGGTAAAAGTAGCGAATGAAAATTCATGTGGCATCTATGCCATGATATAATGGGGTCAAAGTATCAAATAGAAATTTATGCCATGCATGGTAACAACAAGCTGTGATGTATGCAATATCTAATAAATATATAAAGCCTACAACAGCTTTGTTAGTAACTTTTAGTATTCATTAAACTATAGATGATGCATGATGACAGTACTAATATCCAGGCTATTTGCTTTACTTGCACGAGTGCATCCACATTATTTGCCATACTAAACCGATGCTAAGATGAATAAAAATATCCAATTTTCATATATTTTAAATATTAAAGTTAGATGTATCAGAATAAATTTTAAAATTTTTGGGGATCAAAATAATACTTTTAAAGCGTTAAATCCTAAAGTGGGAACCTTTGATACCTAGGACTACTTGTAGTAAATATGATATATAATTTACTCTTTATTTTGATTAATTTGACATTTGTCTTTTCAAATTTCAATCAAAAAAATTATCATGACCAATGCCATTCATCATTTGCTACATCTGTGTCCCTATCAACGTTATCAATCTCCGTGAATCCTTCGTCAACAGGGCATAAATACAGACATAAAAGGGGAAAAAAAATTCAATGACGTTGACACATAACAACTTCAGGGTCGAGTAAATTCAAATCCTGTGACGAGCGACACAACGTGTAGCACGTCACGGGCCGTCCGATCAGATTTCAATAAATGAAGGAGTTCCGTGTATGTAATAGATTGTAAGGCTCGAAAAAATTGAACTCGTTCAAATCTGATCGGACGGCCCGTGTGGCGTGCGACACAACGGATTGAGTGTCGAGTAGGCATGACCTTCACCTTTGGACATTGAATCCAATATAAAACTCGAAAAGATGATTCACACTAATAATATTTTATTAATTTTTTCAAACATTATTTATGATCGTGACTTCGTGTCATGAAAGTGACCAAGATTCTCGCTTACCGAAAAGAAAAAAAATGCAAATTAATAAATTGTTGTCTCTCAAGGAAGGCAAGTTCGGTTTGATGGGGACGTGAAGTCTAAGAATTGAAATAACATGAATCATTTAATACTACTTAATTATTATTTTTCTTCCTTTTTCGAAAATATAGGAACTTATGACAGCGAGCCAATATTGGCGTCAATGGCGTGCTTCGCACTCCGTAGATGACAAAAGCTACATTATTTTCAAGTAATTAAACAGAAGTAACTGATTACTTTATAAAATTTCAAATGCGCAATAAAACCGTCGCGAACCTAATTATATTAAAAATTAGGCCAATCATACTAATTTAAAATAGGATAAATCGCATTATTTTAACTAACAGAATGATATCATCAAACAATGTAAGACCCATGCAAACTAAAGCAAACTTAAAGATCGCAAAAGTATCAATTTTCAAACCTTATCAAACTGAAATATTGAAAAGTACCCACATTACGATTCAACAGAACTATTTCTTACAAGTTACAACCATGCAGTTCAAAAACTTGTTGGTCGACCATAAACCGAATATTCCAGTCCGTTTCACTTGGTGCACTTTTTTGACCTTTATATTTGCGACATGTTTCCGTTCTTAACCGGCCAGACGGCCAGTCAATACTTCTGATTTATTTTTGGACGTATTTGGATGCTTTCTAAGGCTGTGTTTGGATGGTGGGAAGTGGGAAGAAGGAAGAAGGAATAAGGAATAAGGAATTTTTTTTCAATAAATTTATTCCTAACCATCCAAACTCTTCACAAAAGTTACACACTTCCCAATAAATTTACCCCTTCCCAATAAATTTCTTCCCTTATTACTTCTTCCTACCTTATTCTCAACACATCCAAACGGAGCCTAAGATAGTCGCAGGCTCAAATTTAACAAGCTTTTTTCTGGCTTTTGTTTCATGTTCAAATATAGAATAGTGTCAAGTTATTTTGATAATCCTTTCAAACAATGAGTTACTAGTTAGTACTAATTGGCCTTCAAAAGTAGAGCAATTATTCAAAGAACCATTAGACGACATTTTAACTCAAAATTAGAGGGTTTTTTTTTATTCATGAAAGACTAACAATTGACATAATAGTTCATTTTAGCCGTTTGAATTGGCACAGGTTTAACAACAAAGAGCTCAAGGACTAATTGGTTTGCCGTCATGAACTCTGCACAAATCCAACATATTCAACCTTGTCCACCATTTATTCTGTCCTTGTTTAAAGTTAGAATTGCACTGAATTAATCCACATAATTTTTTGATACAGAAAAAATCACTGGATTGTCAAGCAAACAGAGTTCCAGAATATGGACTTGTGCGCCCAATAGCACAGAACATTTCTATGTATAAGCATTTATTTACAAAAAAGAAAAATTGATGAATGGAAACATCGAAAACACTATGCAAATAAGTTGATTGAAGCGAATTAACTAATAATGTGGAAGTGGAATCATCTAGCATAGTAATAGAACTGTACATTGAGATAGACAAAATAACACCCAAAAAAAATTTAAGAAAAACAAGAGGAGACTTGTTTTAAATAACTAAGCCACAAGTTCAAAAAGTAAAAGAGGCAATTAATTGAAGGCAGAAGAAAAACTGATACCAATCAATTGCCTGAGACCTATATCTAAATTCACTTCGCAGCTTGACAAGCTTCTTTAATTCTTTCAATCAATTTGTTGCTTTGAGAAGAATTGCTCTGCAAAGGAAAAAAAGGTTAATTTCAGGTAAGTACACATATAAAGCTAATCAAGAGAATTGACAAAACAAATGTCTATCAAAAAAAGGTTAACATGCATTTTCAATGTTTGGTCAATGATGGGGGGCCCACTATAATAAAGAGCTGGTTCAGTTCCCATCCAATTTAACAATTTTATCACCCAAAGAGTTTATATTGTTTACACGATTAGAAATTCCTAACAAGATGAGTTCTTGCAATCATCCAAAGCATAATAATAATGTTGTGCTGGGAGGTTGTGAGATCTTTAAAATCAAACTGCTGGAAAAGTATTCTAACAATTTGTCTACAAGCCTCAAACTTTCAGCACAATTAAATACATACCATAATTATTTCATAAGATTCACATTATAACCAACAAGATAAAGCAACCCACAAAATTGAAGTTGACCTTCCAAGTAATTACAACCAGCATTAATTTCTTGGCTTAATTCAAACATAATTTAACTTACAGATCAATAAAAAATGAAACAAAGGATTATAACATATATATATCTAAAGTTCTAAACGTTTAGCAACCAAATGCATAATAAGTTTAGAAAAGCGCAAACCTTGATGAGGGAAAGAGGCCCCACTGCTACACCAAAACACTGTCCTCTCTAGTCTTGATGAAATATACGAAACAACCCCCAAAAAGTACAAAACTACGAGGAACCCCACCACCCATGGCATAAGCAAGAAACCAAGCACGAAGGTCACCGATCCACACAGCATGAGCGCCAGAGAAGCACCCAACAGCAGAGAAGCGAACGCCGCAGGGGTCACCTGCGCTTCACGTGACCGAGGGTTCGTTCGCACGTGCGAAGGAGACGATGTGCGGAGGATGGCGAAGAGGAGAGCGCATAGCTCGTAGATCAGCTTCGATTGGTGATCCTCTTGATCGTTAGATCGCATCATCGTGTGTTGACGTGAGAGCGAAAGGTTTAACGAGAGAGATGCGCACGGAAACCCTAACCCTAGCTTTGAAATCAAGCTTTTCTTTTTCTCTAACTTGAAAATTGCTTTCTCCTTCTTTAAAAGCAGAGGAGATGAGAAAAACGAAGGAGCGAAGAATTTGGAAAAGGAGATAAATAGAGAGACATTCGTTCTGTACACCGGGTCTATACTTTGTGGACCGTTGAGTTGTGCTTTTATCGGGTCCACAGACCACAGTTCCAGCTTTGTAAGCCTACACTGGATAATCACGCGTATTGGTCTATGAGGCATGAATAGACTGGATTTATAGGATAATGACGTAGCCCTTGAGTGGATCGAGGTGAGTGGATAGGGCCAGGGAAAACGTGAACGAATTATTTGTCTAGAGGGTGTCTATTACACCGGATACGCTAATTGGTCTCTGCTCTTAGGGTCCCACTTAAAGAATAGGTGGTCTTTGTAAGCTTAGAGTTTACTCCTGGTTTAGGCAAATATTTGATCAGCGATTAAAAAGCGTGGGAACGGAGCAAAACGGTTTCGGTTCCCCATATCACCTTCGGATTTTATATGCCGTTTTTACTGTAATTAAGTGTGTTGCGGACAAATTTGCGTTAGAATTTATAAAGCCTTTTTTGTTATAAGCATTTCGCTTTCGCGCCAGAATACCATATGGGGCCGTTTGGATCCCATAGGGATTTTGGGGAATTTCATCTTCCTACCATAAATTTATTATAAACAATCCAAACTCTTCACAAAATTACACACTTCCCAATAAATTTATTCCTAGGAATTTCAACTTCCCCAACTTCCTCAAATTCCTAAGCGATCCAAACGGCCCCTATATGTTTCTCCACATGCTAACTCAAACGGACTTCATCTTATATATCTTATCATAAACGGAAAAAAAGAAAAGAACGAACTTTTATCTTTGTGTGCCACGGATGCACCTATCCGCATCCGGTGTCGTGTCGGTGTCGGTGTGCAACAAAGAATTGTGGATGTGTATTTTATTTTTTGAAGATTTGGATTCAGCTTATCTGACTCAAGCTTATTGCCCTTTTGGTATATAGTTTTTTTTTTCCTTTTTTTTTCTCTAATGTGCTCTCCTTATCCATTCTACTGTGGCCTAAAATTTAAAAGCGAAATACATAGCTTGAAATTTTAAATGCATGTACAACACGATAAATCAACAAAATTGGTCCCCCCCCCCCCTCTTGAATTAATTATTACTTGATATTTCATGTAGGCAATCAGATGCACGGATATGATAATTGTGCGATATTCGCAAAATATCCATAGGTCAGGATTTTTTTTCTTATAAAATAAATATAAATAGTGACGCATTGCATCACATGTATTTTTTTCTTTTAAGAAAATAACACATTATCCTATTCAAATCGTAACACTTATAAATTATAATACAAGATAATGGTCAGCATTCTATCTAATTTATACAAAATTAATTCAGACAGTTTCTAAACCTAAATTTTTGGACAGTATCATGTTGAATAATACAAATTAAATAGGATTTTTATATTATTTAAAAGGACATAGTAACGTATTAGCAACAATTTGATTATTTTATTTGAACCGTTATAAGCTTTTTTTCAGTGTTTTCAATACCATACCGGATACCGTAAAATGTCAATAATAAATAACGAGAACCAGAATAGTGACTGAAAGAACAATTTTCGGTACTATGAGACAAAATATCGAAAATTCCAAAAAAAAAAAAGCCGGATTTCTACTATATGGAGGGTAGGGGAAATTGAGATCCGCTGCTGTGTCGCGCGGTATGCTGGCCGTTTGATTAAGATCCAATAGACAAGGGAGCCCCGTGCATGTAACCTAGATTGGTAGGTCCGTAAAAAGTGAATCGTCCGATCAAGATCAGACGGCTCGTAGTGCGCTACACCGCGTGTCGCGCAACAGCGAATCCGGATTGAGGGTAGGGGTGCCGATACAACATTAAAAGCACGATTTTTTCTTTTTTGAAATATACATTTCACTATTTTATAGGGCTGTCAATGGGTACGGTACGGTACGATACGATAGAAGGTATTTTCATATCCGTATCCGTTAAAAATTTTCTTTACCCATATCTGCATCCGTACCCGTTAAAAAAGACTTTATCCGTACCATACCCGTACCCGTTAAGAATTAACGGTAAGGGTAGGATAACGGTACATAACGGGTAATAATAATATTATTAATTTAATAAAAATATATAATGTGATAAATAAATAATATCAAATAAATATATAGATAAAGTAAAATATTTAGATAATATTTTAGATATAAAAAAAATTATGAAATTTATTCTCATATCAATTGAATTAAACAAATCTATATAATAATTATAAAGTATAATATAATATAGAATGAAAAATCATCATGATAAATAAGTTTGGATGAAAATCGAAATTAATAACATATCTTTCGAAATATGCTAAAAAATTGATTATATAAACATATATGTTTGTAAAATATTACACATTAGATAATGGGTACGAAATAATCCTTACCCGTATCCGTACCCGATAAGTTAACAAAATTTTTTTACCCATACCCGATAAGTTAACGAAATTTTTTTTACCCGTTAGTCTAACGAAAATAAAACCTTACCCGTAACCGCCTTATCGAATACAATACGGATAGGGTAAACGAGTTTCATCCACAGCCCTGCTATTTCATATAACATTTTTCAAATTTGTTCGAATAAGAAGGGACCCACTAACAAAAGTTGGAGACACTGTCCTCCATTCTATTTATTACGTATGCATTTTCTTTATAAAGACAATATCTGACGGTCAGATATTATTAACGAAAATTGCTTAGATGGAACCTTATAATTACAATTATATAATTTTTATAGAAAAAATTATCTCTCATTTTCTATCTAAATAGATTCTCCTATATGGCCCAAATCCATTCAATATATTGCATAACATTAGAGGGGAGCCGAACCTCCTTTTTGCTGAGACCTGAGTATATCTACAGTATTAACAGTCGAAGGGTGCGTTTGGATAGGTGTGGGAAGAAGAGAAGAAGGGAAGAAGTATTGAGAAGTGTGTAACTTTGTGAAGAGTTTGGATTGTTTATAATTTTTTTTCTTCTTCTTCCTTCTTCTTCCTCCTTCTTCTTTCTTCCAACGATCCAAACGCACCCGAAGACTCAAAAGCCAGCTGATTTGTCCGGTACCATGCACATTCCTCAAATAAGATGTTGCAATTTGCAAGCCAGCTAGCCAACCGGATATCTCCTCTCAGGATAAGTTTCCGAAACAAAATCAGTATGTGGCATTATTCGGCTTGGATTAATCTTCCATGCATGCACGATTCAGAAATGCATTCTTGTCGTTGGGTTTTTGGCATTTTCTCCATGTTCGTTAAGAAAACTGTGGGAGATAAATTATAATAATAAATATATGATTTGTGATTAAATTATTTTTTATATTTTTAAACCCCAAACACAATATATTTTTTCCCATATAAATTTTCTGTCTATTTTTAATTAAATTATAATTTAAAAGGAGTATTACTAAAATACTATGCATAGCACGGATGATCTTCGTGCTACGGATTCGTTCTTGCATTTCATACTTCAAACAATTCATCCAAACCGTTCATTATCTTCTACATATTGAAATCTTATTAGAAACCAAATTTTACATTTTTTTTGAATTTTTTTACTATTTTTCTCGGATTTTTTAAAATCACTGTTATTTAAGGGTCCAGAATTTATTAGATTAAATATTTTAAAAAATCTGAGAAAAATAGTAAAAAAAAAATGTAAATTTTGGTTTCTAATGAGATTTCAATATGAAGAAGATAATGAATGATTTAGATCAGTTGTTTGAAGCATGAAATTTAAGAACGAATCCGTATCACGAAAAGCATCCGTGCTATGCATAGCATTTTAGCAATCCTCATTTAAAAGTATTTTTGACAAATTTCACTAAATGTACATTTTTCATGGGAAATGTCTTATTTTAAAATTGCAAATTTTATTTTAACAGCAAAATCTCTATCAACTACTTTGCATTAGATGACTAGATTTCATTAAAGAGGAGGGATATTCAACTTTTTAATGCTTATCTTCGCTGTCTTGAATAATCTGATAATGACTTTTAAAAATCAAATAATGTTGAAAAAACTGCAAATTTGCATGTCTATTGTTTGACCAACATAGCCTCATAATAAAGTTTTATGTAGTTATACTGTTTTAGGATACATGAGGTGTTGGAGTTATGTCCTAGAAATCAATAATTTAATGACTTAAATATTAGTTTATGTTATGGATGATATTTTATCATCTGTTCGTAGGTTTATTATTGACAAATTATTCAGGTTGAGGATCTGAATTGCAGATCTCTGTGGATCATTCTTTAGAATGGCAATAATAAATCTAAACAGTCCATAATCTTGATAATTAACAAGAACATTAATTATCATATAAGATTAGTATGCAAGTAATGATTAAGTTCTACAAATCATGGGTAAAGAGTTACCAACTTAATTGCATATGTATATGTTACGGAACATAGTACAGGACTTGACCCAACGAAATAAATATTTGGATTGTGTTATATGTCATTATTTATTTCGTTGTGATTTTAGTTCTAAGTTTGAGATGTTTATCTTTTCCACATGAGGATAGGTTCAATAAATATTGTCTACCACTTATTCCCGATAAGGGCTGCTATACGAACTTTATTTATGTTGTCTTGAATTGTACGGGAAAAAACTAATCATCAAGAAAACCGTATGTCCCTCATTAATTCACTTAGTGAGTGACAATATCTGTTTGGGCCCCTTGATGGAGTTGGATCGTATGCGCGTAACTAGGCGATCAACTCTAGATCAAGAAACGTATAATCTGCAAGAATGACACATTCCTATCTTAGATTATACGATGATATCGTGTGACATAAGAATCAAAATAGAGAAATACTTTTATTCTCTAATGCAGGATTTAAATACTGTAGCAGTACAATATTTATGCGAATTGGGAATCATAATATCTTGCTAGATACCGCTTATGATTATTGGATTAAATAACGATTTAATTCCATGTCCAACATAGCATAAATCCTCAAAGGGTCACACATAATAAGGTATTTAACCATACATGCATTATTTATTTATTTGCAACAATGAGTATTGCAAAATATGATGGGTTGATTAATTAATTATATAGTGTTATGGACCGTTATAATTAATTAATTCAAATGGATCATATTGAAATAAATAAATGCATTGTCTAATCTCTAAATAATTATTATTAAGTTAATAATTATTTATAAACAACACACTTAATTTAAATAAGTTAATTGGACCTTTATTTAGTGGTAAATTAAATGTCCAATTAATAGCAATTGAATGGGGCCTTTAATTAATTGAATTGAGGTACTAAAGAGATGAGCTTGTGGCCCATCAAAGCCCAATACAAGGCCAGCCACTGAGTCACATATAGGTGGTAGGTGAGATGACACACTATGTAATTAGTGTGAACTTTGTGCTAGGGTTTGGAGGTTATATAAGGACCTATATGGAGGCTCCTTGGATAGTTCTCTTCCTCCTTTCTCCTAGCCGCCACCATACCTCCTTGGTGCGTCGCCCATCTCTCTCTTCTCTCTATTCAATAGCTCATGTGTTGCGTAATCCCTTTCGCAAATTAATTGTTGAATTGGTTGAAGAAAGGAAAAGGTTTGAGATTAGACTTGTTATTCTCATCGCTAGCACGATTCGAGAATAACTTGGTTAATACCTTAGTGGACTCGAGGCGTTTCGATTTGGAGGAGTTTGGAGAGCACCCCCATCGATTTCTAAGCCGTATGATCGAGCCTCTTGATTACAATATCAAGAGAGGTATATTTTTTCCTACCTTTTTCTTGTGTCGAATTGAGCTTTTGCACTAGATCTACTTTGTTCTTTGTTTAATGGGATTAATTAAGTGTAATTAGTCACAAAAATTAAAATTGAGCAATTCCCTAACATGAGGATCATTATTTTCTATAAACTTTTTTAACGTATAATTGGAGGAAACATTGTCAAAATAAAAAGGCATTGTATATAAATGGATTGAGCAAAATTTAATAATTTAGTTTCAACATATCACTAAATTAACACATTAGATGGATATCAAATATCTATAAATTTTAAATGTCATTTTTTTCTTTAATTCAGCCCGTTAGATTTTGATGTTACAAATAATTTTTTTTATGACCGTTGAATTATGTCAGATTCTATCATTTCTTTTTTATGCCCGATAAATGAATAGCAGGAGTCACACTGCAAATGCTAAATTTCAAAATAAAAAAGTTATATTTAATGATTGTCTAGATGCTGCAGTTTTTATAACTAATCATCTCCTAAATAATTTTGGGTGACTCTACAAAATTATCCTGAATTATTTGTCACAAAATTATTTATAATTATCAGATCCAACGATGCACTTGAAATATTCCAGGTACAGTTGTTGGGGTCAACAAGGATAATAAAATTAAATCCGGTTTATGCAAGCTGGAACTTGAGTATAGCTGTATAGCCGTGTAAGTTTGATTTGCTTATTTTACTCACCTCTGGCTCCCACTCCGAGGCTTTATGAGGTTAGACTGACATGGCTTTCTATACTTGGAAATAATGGAGATAAAGCTTCTCTGATGCGGCGTGGCAGACTGGCGGAGACGCAATCCGACTCTGCTGTTGCGCGACACAGCGTGTAGCGCACTACGAGCCGTCTGATCTTGATCGGACGGTTCACTTTTTACGGGCCTATCATTCTAGGTTACATGCACGGAGTTCCCTTGTCTATTGGATCTTAATCAGACGGCCAGCGTACCGCACGACACGCTGTGTCGCGCGGCAGCGGATCTGAATTTGCGGAGACGTTGATAGAGTCTACGCTCTGCATTTAAAAATGAAAATTGATTGGAGGACCTTATCAAAGTATTTTTGCTTGGCTAGGAATAACGGGACTAGTATCCCTGCATGTTTTAAAAAAAACCTGCAGTGGGTTCTTTCATTCATGATCGTCTGATCTAATTTAGACGGTTGAGATTAATCACGGAATATTCATTATTGATCAGACGGTTATAAATAAAAGAACTGCACATTGCAAGTTTTTTTTTTTGAAGAAAACTGCAAGTATTTTTTAAAACTTGCAGAGGATATGGTTCGAGGAATAAAATGGGATGATATGTAAATTCACTAGACATAATGAGGGAGTATTTTTTTTAATTTGTTGGGCATATGTATCTAAAAATTAAATGTAAAAAGCATAACAAATTATTTGTTTGCTTAAGGATGGATTTGTAATATATAAGATAAATTCAAAAAAAAATAAAATTTATCATCAGCATCTTACTGTAAGTGAGGAAAAGCGCCCTTTCAATTAATTGTTGTTTGGCTATAGTTGTAGAGGATTTATAATATATTTAAATATTTCTCAGCTTGTTACACTAACAATGAAATTGTATGATAAAAAACAAAAAGATTAGGAACAACACCGATCCTTGACTTGATATAATTAATCCTCTGAGAAAGAAGCCAAAACGTTAATTTACATGGAAAAAATTTGTAACTTTTGGGTAGAAGTTTAAAATATGAACCTTCTTCAGGTTCAGGTTCAACCCATGCTAGATTGCATGGGTTCGGGTACTAGTACCGTATCCGGTACGATTCGGGTATGATGGTACGAAAATTTTCAAAAATCTCTGGTACGGATACCGTGATATATATATATATAGATAATATTTATTTATTTTTAATTATGATGACTTATGAGAATTTGACAATTTTTGTATATGAAATATGATTTTATAATGTGGTCCAAGTTCATATTTATTTTTTTATTGCTTTGGTGATTAACAATTAATTCAATATTGTGAGATTCAACCCGTTTATTGCAATTAATGCATATGATATTCGGCCCAAGGCCTAGTACAGGATTGTGGTTTTCCGATTTTGAAATGCAACTTAGTCCCACAAAGAAAAATGATCTAATAAAAGAAAAAGTATATAAGAAATGAGTGATTTTGGAGCGCTGTAAACTAATCCGGTATGCGACGGTACGTCACGGTACGCCAAGTGGCATTTTCGGTTAGTACCGACTATGGGTTTTACCCATATCTTGGCGGACAAGTCCTAGAGCCGCCACAGCAGCCCATGCCACCACCTTTTGAGGGACAATGGCGCCCTGCAAATTCCGATCCAAGCTACTATCCATCTCTGGGCAACCAAGGAGGGGAGCAGCAGCAGCAGGAGCAGCAAGGCGATTTCTTTGGCGTTTTCCCAAGCTATGATGGTGGTTTCAACCAAGGCTCTTCCTCTCGGAGCCTCCCTCCTCCCTACTAAAAGGTAACCATCAATTTCTCTCCTATTTGCTATTTCTGTGTGAAAGTATGCTTGGGACAAGCATTTGATAAGTTTGGGGGAGGGCATATAGGAGATAAATCGATTTGTGGGATGAAAAGGGTGTTTTTCTGTGAAAATGGGCAATTTTTCTCGAATTTTTCTCTTCTCTGGTCAAGTCGAACAAGCACTGGTCGAATCGAACATCTCTCATTTGGAATTTATGTATAATTGTCTTCTCTGGTCGGTTCGAACGGGTACCTGGTCGATCCGACCAGTTCATAAAAACTTGTACTGTTCTACTCTCTTTGTTCGGTTCGAACATAGCTTTGGTCGACTCGACCAGAACTTAAATTTTGCACAATTTAGTATGATTTTGGCTTTGAAATAAGTTGGTTTTGCCTATTCTCTCGATTTGGATTTTAAATGATAACTCTCACACTGCTTGAACTTGTTTTTGAGTCGAACAAAAATTTTCTCAAATAACCCTAGAATGTTTTGATATCATACTTGATCTTGCACCAATGGAACCAAACTGAAGTATTTTCTTTGAGATTTGAATTTGATAATGGATGCTTAGAATTGTTATTTCAAACTTAGTCAATTCTCACAAGTTTTTGCCGAGTGAACTGATTTGTATTTGACAAACTTTTGAAAGAAATTTATCGACTTTGGAAATTAAAAGATGAACTTTGTCTTGTTGAAATTGCTTTTTAAACGCTCGAATCACCAACGAGCAACAATAAAAGGGAAGTTAATTTAAATAGCGGTGAAAACGAGGACGCACTGAGGCCTTCTCCACTAACTTAACCACAAATTGGAGGGTATTGGGTTAATTACAAGCTGTCAGGAATTATAACTCAAAGTTTCGAGGTATAATTGGGGAGCTTGTAATTAATTTCTACCGGACCCGGTGCGAAAGCATTGGTAAAGGAGTTGTTGAGTATTATGGCCCAAGTGTACCGTGGCCATAGTCGAGCAACACCCGTCCAACCTCCCTAGCGCGACATGTGCTAGTAGCAAACTTAAGGCCAATGATACCGCATTATCCTCTAGGGTGTAAAGCCCCACTGCTCGACTTGCACAAAAAAAAAAAATGGTGAAAAATTGAAATTGTTTTAAGAAAAGTTCATTATAGAATTTATGAAGTTGATAAAGGCCTTTACAAATTTTTGAGAAATATGAAAAGGAACGGGTGATTGAAATTGAGATTGCTTTTGAAATATCAAAGAGGGGCTAGAGTTCTTAATTTTGGAAAAGATTTCACTTAGGCCCAAGAGTTGTATTGATTAAGCTGTGAACACTTGACTTGGTTTATTTTTAAAATTATTGTTTGACTCATTTGTTGAAAGTGTGAGAAAATTTTAGGCACGAGCAATTGATTTCTATGTTGATTTCTTGGTTTGAGATATGACTTGATTTAGATTTAAGTATAGTCTAAGAATCTAAGCTTAGGGCGATGCTTGAGGACAAGCAAAGTTTAAGTTTGGGGGGATTTGACGTAGTCAATATTTATTGTTATTTGGACCGTACTTAGCACTTAAAATAGACTCAAACCAATAAATTATTTGATAAATTGCTATGTTTTTCCAGGATTTTGTTCTGCCGTCGTTTCTTCTCTTCTATGTATAGGTTTTTGATGATTTCTGATGACTTTGGAGCGTATAGATGGATTCCCGACGTATTACGCACGCTAGATGACTCATTCCTAGCATTGGAGGCTTTATTCTCTCTTCTGGTCGACCCAAACAGATTCCTGTTCGAATCGACCTAGACTCATGGCTATCAGGCGACATCTCTCTCTCCTGTTCGATCCGACTGCCTGGCTGTTCGATCCGACTGGACCTCATAGTGGCATGCTTGCGTGGCTGCTTTCTCTCTCTCCTGTTCGGTTCGACTGCCCACCTGTTCGATCCGACCAGGTTGCCGCCATATCACTTATGGTAGTATTTCTTGTATGGAAATTGATTGTTATGGCAATTTCTTGCGCCCTGGTGCCCTAGCCTTTCATCCTTACGTCCTGGGATATCTATATATACCCTGGAGGCCTGAAGAAAAGGGGATTCGCTTCTCAACACCATCTTCCACTTTTCTAAGGGTCAATTTCTCTCTTCTCCTTGGGAATCATCATCCTTGTGACGACGGCAGCAGTGTTTCATGTGATATCTCCATCTAGCATCACTCCATCGCCTTGAAGATCGTGATCAAAAGCATAAGGAGTATTTGGTTTTATTTCTTTATGTTTTTATCTTGTGATTCGATGGGCTTGTATCTTTATTGTTATTTATCTCTTGTTGTTTGCTTTGATACTATGTTAGGCTAGACCTTTTTATAGCCTTAGGATTAGGAGAGTAACTCTATGTTTGGATGAAGTTAGTTTGATATGCTATGAATTGCTATGTTTTGAGACCTAGTTTATTATGAATTAATTAGTTGCTTGAGTTAATTACTTGTTGAGTTCTCTAATTACCTTCTAGTTGAACAGCTGCATCTAGTAAGTCTAAGTTAGGAATAGCAAGTCTAAATTGATTTAAGTATTTGGAGTAAATCTTAGAACCGAAAGGGGAGATTAGTTTGCATCAAAAGTGCGACTTTTAGATTAGTACAAAAGACTTCTAAATACTCCTAAGAACTCTGGTAGACTGGTTTAACGAATTGAATTCTATACCAAAAGTTGTGAACCAATCAAGTTAAATAGGTTAGATTGTGAACAAACCAGAATCTGTTCCAACAAGCGAAGGCTGAGGTTTAGGTTAGCTAGGTTCGTCCAATTAAACCTATCTCAAAACATTAGTAAACATAGTAGACAAACCCAACGCACCTTTGCCCTCTGGTCGAACCGAACAGAGATCTGGTCGAACTGAACAGAGCACTGTTTGAATCGAACAGATTTGTGTTCGAATTGACCAGAGGGTTAACTGTAGTTAAATTGAGAAATTAAAATGCGAAAGTATTTTGAGTTTCTAATTTAACAGCCAAACATAGATGAAATCCAATTCCTAAGGCGCCTTAAATTCTGTTAAGACCCCAAAAAGACTTTACTTTAATATTTTACTTTAGTTTGTTTGAACATTTTATTCCAAGTCCAAAAATAACCAAAAACATTTACAATTTAAGCACTATTTAATTACTCAAAATCCCATAAAATATTTTCATCTAGATTTTAAGAAAAGACAAGTCCGGTATTCATAGATCCGTCCCTTGGGTTCGACCCTAAAGCTATATTCTGAACGATTAGTGAGGTTAGCTATAGGTTACAAATTTATTTGATTCCTAGGTTTTAAGCCTTCATCAGTAAGTCTATCAAAAAAGACTTATCATGATGCACAAACAACAAAAAAAGATAATAAAAAAGTACGAAGAAGGGGAATTTATTGTTGAGATCACACAAATTATCAGTTTTATTGATAAAGTTCGATTTTAAAACATGACTAAACTGTCAAAAGATATGACGGCTGTCTTAAAACATGACTAAACTGTCAAAAGTTCGATTCTTAGTTTTATATGATGGTGCATCATTTTTTTTTTGAGAAAATGCCAGTAGGTAGCCATTCCATTAAAACATTGAGGGGGCGTTTGTTTGTGTAGTAAGGGGTTGCATAAGTGAAGGATGCCTAAGTATTTATGTAGTGTTATGTAATAGATGTTTGGTTGTGTAGTAAGGATGACCAACTTAATGCATGCATATATTCATGTCAAAAGACTAAAATGCCCTTATATTCATGTCTTTAATTAATTATTATTCTTAAATCATTATTATTAATAATTAATATTACTTGTTAAATATTATTAATTATAATAATTAATTATTATTATTAATTATGATTTTTTAATAATAATTGTTACTTATTAAATATTATTATTTATTAATTATTATTATTGTTAAATCATTATTATTATTAATTAATATTGCTTGTAAAAGTATTATTAATTATTATTATTTATTAATTATAATAATTAATATTTATTATTATTTATGATTTTTAATAGTTATCGTTACTTATTAAATATTATTATTTATTAATTAATAATTATTATTATTAATTATTTATAAGGGGTATTGTTGGGGAAAAAAATTAAAGGGGACCATACATAATTTATACAATCTAAATAGGTTGCATAAGTTATGTACACTTAAGGCATCTTATGTAAAAAGTATTTGGTTACTAAAGGATGCATAACTTTAGTTATGCACCCTTTAAGTCACAAACAAACGGGACATGAGGCATTACAGATTATATCATATGATGCCGCATCATGGAGAGCGAGGTAAAGCCGAAATTTTAAAAAATAATACTAAAATAATATAATCCATTAAAATTAATATTAATATAATAAGATTTTTTTAAATAGTATCACGAGATCGGAATCCTAGATTCCGAACGCAAGATAGAATTACTGGATTCCGATCTTGCGTTTCGCTTTTATATATGGGTTTCGATCTCCCCTTCTCTCTTCGCTCAATCACTTTCGCTCTCTCTCTGTGGACGATGCGGGTGTGAAGGTAAGTTTTAATTTTTATTTATTTATTTATTTAGTTTATTAGTTTATTAATTAGTTAATTAAATTAAAAAATAGAGAATATATTGTAAAAATATTTAAAAAATCTGAAAAAATAGGAAAAATAAAATGTAAATTTATATGCAATGTATTAATTATATTGGATTTTTTTGCCTTTTTTTGCTTATTCATTACTTAATTAATTAGAAAAATAGATAATAAATTGTAAAATTATTTTAAAAATACGATAAATAAGAAAAAATCATATGAAAATTTATATGTAATTTATTTTTTTTAATTTTTTTTGCTTTTAATAATTAAGATTTTGATAATTAAATATGAAAAATATTTAAAAATGGTAATAATTGATGGTATTAATTAAAAATGTAGGGAAAATTTGTTTAGAAGAGAGTCAATCCGTTTGTACTCAAGGTTAGCTTTTTTATATGTTTATTTTATTATTGTTTGAATAGAAATGCTTGTGAATTGCATCTAGATTGATTGATTGATTGTAAAATTGGAACATGCAATGATTGTAAAATTGTGAAATGCAATGATTGCTTGTGAAATGCAATCATTGAATGCTTGTGAAATGCTTGTGAAATGCAATCATTGAATGCTTGAATGATTGATTCATTCTAAAGAGATTCACAGTGAAAGAACAATGGTTCGAAAGGAGAAGAATGAAAGAAAAGGCTGTCGAAGAGAGCCGGAGGTTGCAATAAGAGAAAATTGGAAAAAGAAATTAAGGAGAACCTAATAAAGATCAAGAAGAGAGATGAACAACGCAAAATTGCAGTAGCTAGAATGACTGAGATTGAGCAACAAGAAGACGAGGCAGCTTTCTTGAACGAAGCCGCTCAATTCGCTGACAACCCTGGTGCGAGTAATCAACAAGAACATGATGAGGCTTTTTGGAACGAAACCGCTCAACTCGCTGAAAACCACGGTGCCAGTAATGAACAACAACCTGATGCCGCTTTCTGGAACGAGGCCGCTCAATTCGCCGACAACCATGGTGCCAGTAATCAACATGGAATGAATGCAGAAGAAGATCAACCATGGTGGGATGAAATTCTGCAACATGTAGATGATCAAGATCTCTAAGTATTTATTACTTTGTTTTTAAGTAGCAAACTAAGTTCAGTGTGCTAATTTATATTATGGTTTTTTATGTACTTTTTCCTTTGTTTATTTTAGTGTGCTAATTTATATTATGGTTTTTATGTATTTTTTTCTTTCTTTTATTTTAGTGTGCTAATTTATATTATGGTTATAAAATTCAATTCTTCTTCTAATGGTGTGTATTTTTATAGGAAATTGACATCCCTATCATCGCTAAATATAAAGTGAACATATACATAAAACAAAGTGAACATATAGATTATCTAAGTGAACACATACAAACAAATAAGTTCAATGAAAATAAGTTGAATATGCATATAAACTTCTGAACTAGTGATGACAACACTTATTTGTTTGTAAGTGTTCACTTAGATCGTCTGCAAATGTCAAAAACCTCAACTGACCGGAATACCATGTGCTCATGTTGTTGCCATATGCGGTACATATAGATGGGAAGTAGATGAATTTATAGACCCACTATATAGTACAGAGAACATGGTTAAAATATGGTCATCAAGTGACTTCCACTGCTATGAAGACGAAGAGAACTGGCCTCGCTACGATGGACCTGTGGTGTTCCCTGATAAGAATATGATTAATCGGGGGCGGCGAAAGAAGGACCGTGATTGGATGTGGATGGATGCAATGCGAAATAATAAAAATAAAAAAGAAGAACCACAGAGGACAACAACCCACAACCACCTATCTCTTTGGAGGAACTTCAATCTGGTAGGCGTGCCAACACGCATAGACGAACAAGTACAAGGAATAGAGCTCCGCCTTCAACAGGTAACCGAGGTGAAAGTTCTTTTTCCAGGGAGCCAGTTCAACCTGGCCGAAGTTCTGTTAGCATAGATCCACGAACTCAAAGTCGTATTAGTCTTGGTATAGGAGGAAATGAACCACGCCGAAATTCCATTAGCGTGGATCCACGCTCAAGTTCTGCTAGGTATGTCACAAGTCAGGGGACATCAATTACAAGGGACAGTCAAGGAGCATCGAGTAGCAGAGCACAAACCGGAATACGTGGTGGAATTTTACGTCTTGGCGCAAGAATAACTAATTTTGCAAGAGGAGGAAGAAAATAATTGTAATTTTTGTGGTGATAATGTAATATTTAGTTGAATTGTACTTTTATGTGATGTGAAAAATAATTGTAATATTCGTAATACTAAGTTGAATCGAGAGCTGTTTTTTCAGTTGAAAGTGTGACTATCTTGGTCCTTTGAAATTTAAGTTTAGGAAAATTGGTCCGCCAATTAACAGCTTAGTATTTTTGTTAGAATTTTTCAGAGCGTATTTCCTATTTTTCTAGCGCCAATCTTTTCGAATCCGGAGCTGTTTTTTAAGTTCTAATTTTTCTCATATTTAATTATCAAAATCTTAATTATTAAAAGCAAAAAAAATAAATTAATTAATTACACATAAATTTTATATGAATTTTTCTTATTTTTCCGTATTTTTAAAATAATTTTACAATTTATTATCTATTTTTCTAATTAATTAAGTTGTGAATAAACAAATAAAAAGACAAAAAAAATCTAATATAATTAATAAATTACATATAAATATAAATTTTCTTTTTCCTCATTTTTTCCGATTTTTTAAATATTTTTTCAATATTTTCTCTATTTTTTTATTTAATTAACTAAATTAAAAACTAATAAACTAAATAAATAAATAATAAAAAAAAAAATTAAACTTACTGTGCGCGGAAAGGTGGTCCGGAGCAGTTAGATCGTAAACGTTAGATCGAAATCCAGGATTCCCATCTGACGTTAGATCGGAATCCCAGAATCCGATCTAACGTTAGATCGGAATCTGAGAATCCGATCTAACGTTCGGAATCCAGGATTCCGATCTTACGATACTATTTATATTAAACTGATTAAATTGATATTAATTTTATTGGATTATATTATTTTAATATTATTTTTTAAAATTTCGGTCGTGTTGGAAACTGCGCACCTCCAGTCCACACACCTAGGGCTGTCAACGGCACACGTTATGCCGTTATGCCGTCACGTTAACGGTAAGTGGAACGGTAAGTGGCAGCGAAAATTGTGACGTTTCGATAATGGAACGGCAAACGGAATGGGTAGTGGAACGAAATAGCACATGCCGTTTATTGAAATCGTATATTTTGTACATGCCGTTTAGCGAAATGATAAATGGAACGGCAAACGAAACGCTGAAATTGTGCCGTTTCATTTGTGGCACGGCAAACGGAACAGCCTGTTCCGTTGCCACATACCACGTTTGACACCCCTACACACACCACACCCCCTATTCAAGTAATAGCTGTCGGCTATTTTAAAAACGAATTGCTGCTGGGCCTCCATTTACCTGCACACCGAGTGTTCGATCATGAAAACATTTAAGTATATATTAACACAGTTAGGTATGTCAATATTAACGTTCCGCCATAATGTTCCGTTTCGTTCTGTCCAAACGAAACGTTAAACGGAAGAGATTTCAGATTCGTTTTTGAAAACGAAACAGAAACAAAATTAAAATTTATAAATATTACTAAAACAGAAAATGAAATTCCGCTGAAATCAATGATAAATAAAGGACATAACGTTAAACGAAATGAAAAACTGTTTCGTTTGACGAAACGAAACGTTAAACGCAATAGATTTCAGGTTCTTAATTGGAACAGAACGAAAACAGAACAAACCTGTTTCGCATTCCGTTTCAACGTTTGACAGGTCTAAACATAGTACAGATATTCCAAACAACTATCTAGCTATATTTAGTTGACATGTTTGTCAATTGTATAATATATATAGCTTAACACAAAATTAGAAGCATTAGTTGCTAGAGGCATGCATATTGCTATTTGTTTGCAACAAGTATTTATTTTCTATATGCTAATAAACGCACTTATATTTTTTATTCATCAATACTCGAAATAATGCATTGTAACTTATGCGATGGGTTGACAGACCTGAATTATCTTTTCATCATAAATTGTTTAAGAACAACAAAACTCAATTTTCTAAGACAAGTTATTTTAAATAACATTGCTCAGTTATTTATATAAATTAGAAACAAAATTTATTGAGCTGTGAAAACTAACTTTTGGTCTAGTGGTAAATAGCAATATACTTGTGAAGATGGTGGATTCGGAGCTTTACCGAATCTTTTATGACATTTAATTTCAAAATAAGAGTTGGAGAGTTTGACTTTTATCTTATCTTAAAATGATATATCTCAAAATAACAGCTGAAACTCAGAAGATCATGGATCTGGCCACCAGGAGAAAATTCTCGGGTACACAGATAATTTGTCCCAAGAAAATATTAGTACGTACGTGCATCCTCTTTCCCCGTCCCAAATAACTGTTGGCCATTCCGACTACAGCGCGCCCATAATTCATAGTTTCATACCCACGGTAAATTCATTTTCAATATTCATTCAAATCCATCGCTGCCGAACAGTTAATACTCGACCGACAGAACGAGCGACAATACTTTTCAATTCCGGAAGAGCTAGAAAATGATGTCTGGGAGGACGCCATGTTTTTGGTTTTTAAATTTTTCTGGTAGAAGACGGCGCCATATTATTGCAAAACACAATCTCATATTAACTAAGAAACATTTTATATTTAGTCCATCAGAGCTGTTTCCTTTTCTTACTTTTACTCTTTTTGTTGCAAGTTATTAGCATTTAATTTGACGGGGATACCAAAAGAAGCCGAAAATGAGAAGCGATCACTCATTTAAACAACAATGTTAGATTTGGCTAATTTTAGTTGTCGGTTGTCAAAAATAAATTACGCAGTGCTATCACCAATGGTTGTTGATTTTGCATTTTTGCTTCCTTCAATTTCAGGTGTAAAGCCGGACGTACGCTAATTTCTTTTGAAGTAGCTGCATCCTCTTAAATTACAACATATTATTTTCGAATAAAAAGAATTTAAAATAAAAAAAATAAATTTCAATTTTGAAAATATGAAATCTAACTTTGTGTTGTCTGTTATGGTAAACTAGTAGTGTCGGTATATTGACAAGAATAAGCCGAAGCAATGGCATACAAATATGGAAAGTTATTTTTTGTTAAGTACTAGTATTTGATAATATTTGTTTCTTAATTCATATATGTTATGTTTTAGTTTTATGGCAATTAGAAAATAAGAAAGCAATTGTTATTCTAGGCAGTATTGTATTAGGAAATATATTTCTTACTATGTAATAGATATAATAGTAGTATAAAGTAATGAAAGAAAATAGAAAATGGTGTAGCAAGATTTACACACCACAAAAATTTTCTCTCTGTTCTGTCTGTGATCATTGTGAATTGAGTTGATTATTTGAGTATTTCCAACAATTGGTATCAGAGCGCAGTATTATGGGAGACAACAACACCGAGATAAAGAAGACTCCACCACCGAAAGTACTGGTGAGAGGAGGTGGTGTGCCAATCCAGTAGCCCATGTTGAACCATGAGAATTATGGCTTGTGGGCTATAAAAATGAAGATCATCATGCGATCCATGTGTGTATGGGAAGCAATAGATGGTAGTGCATCAGTTGATGTAGAGAAGGATCATGGTCCCATGGCAGCGATCTCTCAAGCCGTGCCAGATGATGTGATGATGGCAATTGCTGAAAAGAAAACAGCGAAGGAGGCGTGGGAGGCAATCAAGGAAATGAGTATAGGTGAGGACCGTGTCAAAAAAAACAAGGGCACAAGTCTTAAAGCGACAGTTTGATCGGATTGTTATGGATGATTCCGATAACATTCTTGATTTTTCAAGGAGATTTACTTGTGTTGTGAGCGAGATTCACTCTCTTGGAGAAGATTTGAAAGAAAGCACGTAGTTGAAAAATTATTTGGAGTTGTCCCTGATAGGTTTCTTCCCATTATTGGTACCATAGAACAATGGGGGGACATGACCACGATGTCTGTTACAGAGGCAATATGGCGATTGCGAGTCTTTGAGGAAAATTTGAAAGGGAGATGCAAATTTGAGGAAGAAGAAGAGCAGTTGTTATTGACACGTGCACAGTGGGAAGCATTAGCTCTAAAAGAAAAGAAAGACGTTGAAAGAAAAAGGTCATATAAAAAATTTGACAAGTCGAAGGTTAAGTGTTTCAATTGCTTAGAATATGGTCACTTTGCTTCTGAATGCACCCAATTTCAAAAGGAGAAGGCATATGTGGTAGAAGTGGAAGATGATGAACCCGCCATTATTAACCGATCCGAGGAGTTGATGTGAAAGCCGACACGACTAGCTTAGGGAAGTGAATGTTATGGTAAACTAGTAGTGTCGGTATATTGACAAGAATAAGCCGAAGCAATGGCATACAAACATAGAAAGTTATTTTTTGTTAAGTACTAGTATTTGGTAATATTTGTTTCTTAATTCATATATGTTATATTTTAATTTTATAGCAATTAGAAAATAAGAAAATAATTGTTATTCTAGGCAGTATTATATTAGGAAATATATTTCTTACTATGTAATAGATATAATAGTAGCATAAAGTAATGAAAGAAAATAGAAAATGATGTAGCAAGATTTACACACCACAAAAATTTTCTCTCTGTTCTGTCTGTGATCATTGTGAATTGAGTTGATTATTTGAGTATTTCCAACACCGTCACCCCGGCTGCTTTGGAAATTTGACCCGACCATTGAATTTCTTCAAATCTTTTGTTTGGTTAGTAATGGACTAATGGCAGCTAGCCAGCTACCACCCACTTTCCATTGGATAACCGTTCAACCAAATACTCTCAAGGAGACTGATTATTTGACACAAACTGTGTCCAATGAATAGCTGCCTCGTCTGGTGGCTTCGTATTTCATGGTCACATACTCACATTTGGTGTTCTTTTTGTCTTGTCAATTTGTCATTCACGTGCGATTTCTGAAGATGACGCGCATTAGTAGCTTTCATATTGCGTAGCTATTACGCAAGACCAGTACTCACCATCTCTTTCGAGTTACTATTTTTTTTTTTTTATTGTTTTAGCTCATCTTCTCTTCATCTGGACGGCTTGCTTTTGTCTATCATTTGAGATGATATTTATCATCCAGATTGTTCGATTGAAATTAAAATTCTAACGCCATTTATTGATTTCATACAAAATATCTCAAAAAATATCAACAGTCCGATCTGAAAGATTTTCACCATCAGAGAGCTCTGCTTTTCTTGAACTTTGTAATTTTTTTTATCTTTTCTGGCCCAGTTTATTTCCTGTAGACTGTAGTGGACCATTTATAAGAGAGTGGCTGGACCCTATCCTAACATCATTATTCATCACCAATAGAAAAAAAAAGAAGTAACAAATGGCCCGGTTTGGTCTGCCTGGCTACCATGAATCATAGGCCTGCAAACAGAAGACCGTTTATCCGTTTTACGTTTTGTTTCGTTCGGACGAAATGGTTAACGAAACAATAAAACTGCCTACATGAATTAATCACGAAAAATTTATTAATATCAATCGTTTCGTCCTTACGAAGCGGTTAACGAAATTGGAAATTAGTTTCGTCAACGAAAGGAAACAGTTATGAAACACCTTAGTTTCGTCACCGTTCGCACGTAGCCTACATGAATGCGTTGATCCAAGGATTATATTCACCTACAAGTGAAGTGGACATATATTTGAATGGATTGTATAAAAGATGCTTGCACATCGCAGTTATTGCTTAGTTTATATATTTGCAAAAACTCTAAACGGTTTTGGCTGGAAACTAAAAAACAAATATGACAACAACTGGAAGCAAAATAAATGTCTATGAATAAAACCTGGAATTCATTTGATATATTTAGAAATGTCTATGAATAAAACCTAGAATTCAACAAGATTGGATTTCATTTTATCTGATATGTAGAACAGCAGACTACCACTGCTTATAACAATGAAACATTTTAATACTACAACTTTTCGGTGCCGCATTTGATGAGGAGCAAAAGTTTATTTTTCCCATTGGACCGTGAAACGTGAACCCATGCATTTACATTTGGTGCAATACTGTCGCTTGGTTTGCCTGACACGTGTCCCTCAACCCAGCTCATCCTGATTCTCCAATCTATGCACCTGAAAATAGAAAATAGAAAACTAAGGTAAATATTATATAACATTTGCAAATTTAGAGTTCTTCCGCTTTCCAACGTGCATAGTTCATGTTCCAAATTCATGCTTGATTTTGATTAGTCTTACATGGATAGGGTTTTACGAACGTTTTATGATGTTCTTTATTTTCTTTCTTTGAACAGCCTGAAAGGCCTTAATTTGTAAAAGACCTAATCATCCACAATCAGCTCAAAACTAAAAAAAAAAAATTTAAAAAATAGATTACAAATGGACTCAGAGGAACGGTGGATAATATAAAAACAGACAAAACGAGATATTAGCACAACTTATTCTTGCCAGGTTTCCTCGATCGAGTATTAGCTCATATAGCATTTTACCAGTAAATTATCTGGTAGAATTGGGTTATATGAGCATTTTGGACGTATATCGAGAAACTGATCCCACAAGATAAAATAGAATACATCTAAAAGAAATGTGCACATTTCAGTGACATGCATCTCTGTTAGAATATTGTGCATGTCATCCTGGCAGGTTGTCACATAACAAATTGAATTGCTTTTTGATCTACTTTATGTTGATAACTAAAAGCAATGGAATATTCTTTCTTTTGTTACTTAGTGAGTTTTGACATTTTGGCCTTTACTACTAACTAATTGATCTTAGTAATTAAATACCACATTCATTCAAGCCAAGCAAATGCATATTCCTCATATATATGCTACAACTCTTGAATAAATTGGTTAAGAAGCAACCTAATCCGACTTATTAAATAGGAAGGGATGTGGGGGCCATTTATTCATGTTTTCAATCTTATTGCAATGTATTGGACAAAGGAAAAACATGAGACAACACTTTTACCTTTTTGGATTTTATCATGCTTAGTGCGTTGAGTAATACTTTCTCCAACTTTTCTAGCTTGTTGGAATCAAGCTGCTCCAGATGTTCATCATTAGCCCTACAATATTTTTTTTCTTCTGTTTTTAATTCACTTTGCCACTGTTAAAGACATGTATCTCTTGATGGTGCAAATTTTGCAAATTTTAATTTTTAGTTTAAATACATACCAAGAAGCAATATCTAGTATTGAAGACTTGAGATCACTATGGATGTTCTCATCATTTTGCTGCAGATAAATAATAATTTTCTTATAACGGTTTATTGTCAGGACGTATGTACCATACCCATTTGAATATTTGAGGCAAGCTATACAATTGATGAAGCAAACATAATTACAATTAAACTATGATCCAGGCATACCCTGCAGGTTCAGATTAGCAGTTTTACAAAGATAAGAGGTATTCTCTAACCAGTAAGTACAAACAAAAAAGAAAAGCAGAAAAGGAGAGTGATATGCTTGTCAATTACACATAGTCAAAACAATACTCTACTGAATACAGATCCTAGCAATTGCAACACTGGAATATATACCACACTTTACTTTCTTGCATGTAACATTCAACAATATATTTCATTAAAGATATTATATTATTTTGCAAATAAAATCATAAAAGAAAAAAGGACTACACATTAAGGTTTGAATTTATCCTACGGTACCTGAATATTACTGCATGTGGTGTCCTCCAGTTTGGGCTGTCTTCCAGTTGTCTCTTTGGAAGTGCACGTAAATTGTTGATACCGTTTGAATGTCTTTCCAATGCTGCATTGAAGAAAAGGAGAGCTTAGGTATACATTAGAATTTATGATGAACCTGTACTTCTTACACTCAGGTACACATTTTAGAATTTATAATGAACCTATATATGTATTGAATGGCATAGTGCTTAGGTTAATGATTGGGTAACCACAGAAACGTTATAACTACGTTCAGGATGTACTATCAGCGTAGCAAACCACATCATCATAGGTTCCATGCTTTTGGTTCTTGCATCGGAATAAATGCACATAATGAAGTTCTATGACTTTTATTTGAACTTACTTACAATTAATTTAAATATGACCCTTTTAATTACCTCCGTCCCATCTCTCTATTAACAATTCTAACACGTTTCCAAAATCCAGCAGTTCATGTGTACCTTTTCTTTGATTTACATTTTTTCTTTCTCTTTTTACAGTTCTCATCCTAATTTTTGTTATCCTTCTAATTTGCCCCAATGATGCTGTAGCTTTGTTGCATAGTTGTATACGTGAATGATAAGTCATTTACCCCAATTGAACTCAAGTTTGAGATATAGAAGTTCATCTTCTAGATTACAGTGAAATTGGCAAAGCTATAAAGGAATTAACTAGAAAGCAAGTAAGATATTGTCACCAATAGACATTATTCCAAATATATATAGGCCGAATGTTCTAAATATTACCAAATATGACACTTAAAGTGCAGCATATATTTTACATAAAAAAACATATAACAGCATTAAATTCAGAGCTGTGTTACAAGAATGACTCAGACATAACCAGAAATATTGATTTAGTGCATCTGATGTGTGATTATAGTTTGGGTGTTGCTTTTACTTCACCTTTGTATATTCTACCTATCCCTCCATAATGAGGGCCTAGTTAGATTTTTGAAACCCCTTTCATATTTCATCAAAGTTTCATTTGAATAGTAGATTCTTCGTGGTTTTCTATGATGACCTCACATTTTTTTTCTTTATTACACGAGTGTCCAGCAGTTCGTGGTTTGTTTTCTACAAGGGAGAATATAGAAGGTAAGTTCTACAAAGGCTAATTTTTTTCTGAAATGGTAAATTCATAAGAATGTTTAGTCCATGAAGAAATAACAAACATGCAGTTGAAAAAAAGGAATATAACACATATTGTTTGATAAAAATGAAAGTCACGAGATGTTGATAAGTTTCTTCCGTTTAAAAAGGACCGATATTCATTGTCCCTAAAGTTGAACCTTGGAAATTAAGGAAGAGAGAGAAAAGGTGGCTCTTTATAACCTCACTCATTTGTTTCATTTCTTCTCTCCTTCACCCTTTTACAAATGGATAATGACTAGTAAATAAAGTTCTCTTTGAAAATTGATATGAGGAATCTCCGAATTTTTAATAAAAATATCTATTTGTGAACTACAAGTTAGTTATTTATAATTAGGGCAACATAAAATTGGAGTTTGGGTGTATGTGAGTGGCTGACAAAATAATAAATACAAACAGTTGGCTAAATGTGATTGCAATGACACGCAACAATGCAAAATATTATTATAGCACTACTTTAAAGAGGTATTAAGATTGATTTGCCCACCATAATCATCCTAGACTGGAACTATTTATTTTACCAAAATACCATTGTCTCAATTCACTTAGTAGAAACTTCATTTTAATCAATGAATTGATTAATGCTGTTGCAAAGATGTGAAAAATAATTTTAATTAAAATTAGAACAAATATAATTTTCATCAATGTGTTTATGTTAATTAATGCAATGATTATTGACATAATTTGTTTCACTTCATAATAACTATGTTAAACTGTTAATCAACATATATAATGTTGAAATATATATCTCCCTTGAGATTAATGTAAGGTACATGCACAACAGCAACAGCAGCAGCAACAACAACAACAATAACTTTTAGTCCCCTATAAGTTGGGATAGGCAACAATTGAAACCCTAGCTACAAGACCAAAGTGATATATGTACTAGTGTTATTAATCTAATTAAATTCGATAGTATATTAATCTAAGTTTGTTTAAAAAAATAAATTATTGATAATATTACAAGCATTGTACTAAAGCAGAATTAGTGTTTGATGAAATCCATGTAATGATTAAACAATTGATCAGATGAAAGTTATTATGAGCATCTAATCTTAATACTATAATTAATTACATACTGTTTGTATTAGAATCTTTCCTGGCCGATGATGGGGAATTTTGAGAAGGAGTTTGTTGGATGTTACTCTCATCTACTAGTTTGATCTTGCTTTATGCCACTACAATGGGTAATTTACCTTTCTTAAAGAAATAGCTAGGTAATTAATCGCATAGAGACCAGACTTTCTTTGTCTCAAAATTAGGTATTGTTTGTAAGTTGTAACCCCACAAATTGTGAAGGATTTGTGTTAAAAGCAGTGTTTTCAAAGCCCTACCAGATATCTGAAAATTTTGATAATATCGAAAACCGGAACAGTGACCGAAACGGCTGTATCCGATATTGTAAGAGGAAAAACTGGAAAATTTCGGAAAATACCGGATTTCCGTTACTTGGCCGGTAAGGATGCTGGTACGGTTTTAAAAACACTGGTTAAAAGTATGCAATTTTGGAAAATGGCTCGCTTGAGGCGGTGACTATGTACTCTGGTGAAACTTTCCTTTGGTCAACATGGTTTGCTCTTATAGGCTATGGCTGAGCACCTTGATGGGTCAAAATTATGAATCATTAGGGTCTTCTTGTTTTGAGCGACTCTACTCCCTTTGACACCTCTTCCATTTCCATATCGCTACTGCAAAGGGATTCTTTTTATCAAGGCTTATCAGATGATGCAATTCAACTTCATCTGCCTCACCTACATGTGTTCCTGCATGTTGCACAGCTGGTGATCATTGCATGACTTCCTCCCAAGCCCAGCAATGCATCTTTTTCACAACATACAGCAGCTATTGACTCAAGCAATGTGATCATTTTGGAAGTGGAATTGACTCTATTTTCATTGTTTGATCACTTTGCAGTTTACATGATGAGACAAAGCATGGATGATGCGAGTGCCTTACATCAATGCATATAAAGATAAAGTCATCCCAGCTTTTCGACATTGTAAGTACTCTCTAACTTAAACAGGTGGTGAATATAATGCATGATACTCGTGCACCTTCACTGACGAATAAAAATAAAATAAGAAAATAATTTATATGGCTGTTTTAGTCTTAGGGAATGCAAATTTCTTTATTCAAATAAGAATCTAGTTTGACTGACGACAAAACTACAAGATGTCTATGAAATAAGTTAGCTGTTCTTATTACATATATATAGGTAGAATGATATCCTCGATCAGCAGTTCCGGCAGAGTGGAGTTCAGCATCACAATCATTCAATCGATAATAGATGTCTCGTGATTAATATCAGATCGGTACAATTCGTAAATCTTAACCGTCAAGAGTAAATCGGGTGGTTAGAGAGGAATTCTTAAAACGAACTCCAGAGAATACAGATCCATAGATAGGCATGCTGCCAAAGTGCTAATATTGTTTTAAACTTGCTGCCAGAGTATAAACCACAGAATAATTCTTTCCAATGTGGTAGATGATTTTATTTGGATCCTTTTCAAATCACGTCTTCACAACAACCACCACAACTGCTACTAAGTCATTTGTCCAACTTGTTGGGTAGGCTAAAAAGATATTTAACGGAAAAATCATAAAAAATATAATAATGTATAAAAATACTAATAATAGCAATAATATTAATACTACTAATAATAATAATAATAAAACCTACACCCTCAGCCAAAATCTAATAAAGTGACCTACAAACCTATAGCATCACTTGTACTCCCAGATTCCTATGTCATGGCTCCACTATATATGAATTGCTAGCCTCCATATGCTCCTATCGATCATCAACTTCTTGGAGACATTCCATTCTTTAAGGTCTATATCTATATTTATTGTTTCTTCACATGTCAATCTTGGTCTACCTCTGCCTCTCGTGTGTTTTCGAAATGGTTGAAAATTCCGCTATGCACCGGTGCTTTAGGAGGCCTACGTTAGATACGTCAAAACCATCTCAAACGATATTGGGTCAGTTTCTTCTCTATCGGTGCAATCCTAACCATATCACGTATGTCATCATTTTTAATTCGGTCTCTTCTCGTGTGACCGCAAATCCACCGCAACATACACATCTCTGCTACACTAATTTTCTAGACATGTCGACTTTAATAGCCCAACATTTCGTTCACTCTGCTCTTATCCTATGACTAATATTTTCATCTATCTCACCATCGCTATGTAGCATTGACTTCAAATATAGAAAAGTGTCTTTCATAGGCACTACTTGTCTGTCTAAACGGACATCTTCACCTTCTAGCCGTACCCCACTGAACTCACACCTCATATAGTCCGTCTTAATTCTGCTAAGACTAAACCCTTTCGACTCTAGAATTTGTCTCCACAACTCTAATTTTTTGTCGACACCCGTCCTACACTCATCGATTAGCATCACTTCATCAGCAGCATACACTAAGAAATTTTTTCTTGTATATCCTTCGTGATCTCATCTATCACTAAAGTAAAATATAAAGGATCAAAGCTGATCCCTAAAACATTATTTTATTTCATTTATAAGTTTAAAGTTTCTTCCAATTAATAACTTTTGCCCATGTATGCTACAAGTGCCGAAGGCCACCAAGGGCAGCATTAACTTGATACCTTATTAACTAAAAAGGTGTATTTCAATGCATTATTGCCCGACGACCACACACTGAAAAATAATTAGAAAGTCAGTGCACACAAATTGAGGTCACTTGGTGATAAGGATGACCTTTAGTTGGGAGATATTTAGGAATCTACTATACTGTGCATGCATTAAACAAATTAGGCATCTTTTGCCAACAAAAGCCTGCTTTATAATCCTATATGTCTCTAAAGTCTAAACGTTTCTGTACATAAAAAAGGATGATACATAATCAAAACCTCAGATAATTTTGGAAAAAGCTCTCCATGAGATTTTTCATTTTATTTTATTTTATTTTTTTTTGGCAATTTTCTCATTTTTTTTATAACAGTGAATTAGTGATCAGTTCCTTCTCTCCAGGTGAATATAAGTATGCAATTCTGTAGTTCATACTGCAGAATAGAAGCTTAATTAAACTATGCTCGCCTCACTCCAAAATTTGTCCCATTTTGCCATACAAAGGAAATGCAGCTCACCTAATCAAGATTGAAAGCTTGAAACCCTAACTCTGGTCACTTAAAAGTGTTGAACTTTACTAAAAGAAAGAAGCGGATCTAAGGTGTCATACCAGGAGCAAGAGGAGTACTCGAAGAGGCGGCCAGCAGGAGAGAAGACGAGAAGCGCCACCTCAGCATCACAGAGAACAGCGAGCTCAAAGGCTTTCTTGAAGAGACCAGATTTCCTCTTCGAAAACCTGACTTGTCTACTCGTCTTGTCTTCTATCCGCGCTAGCTTCACCCTTCCCCTCCTCTTCTTCTTATTCTTTGCTTCTCCCATGGCCATGGATGAAGGCTCCATCAATTTATTACTTTGCACTTTCTAAATTCTACTTTACTGTTTGGATTGGGACAGATTGAGAAAGGTAGTGGTTTAGAAAGTAGCGGAGGAAGAAGACAGAGAGGATGGGCCAGGTGGAGATCACACAACTGGACGAACCTCTCCTCTTCAGAATATAACGGAGAGGTCCAGCGTTATAGGCTTTCAAGTTTAAACTCATTTGGTAACTACTAATAAAATAATTGTTCCTCAAAAAAAAAATAATAATAATCAAATAAAAGAACTGTATATCCTGTGTACAGGGGCGAAGCTATGTGTAGCAAGGTGGGTTCATGGACCCACCTCAAAAAAAAGTTTCTTAATAGTATATTTGTTTGTAATTAAAAAAAAAGGTCACAAGAAGTTAGGGATCCATCTCAAAAATTTAAAGGACCCAGCTAGACATTTCGTGTTTGATTTGAATTGTATAACGATGCCTAAAAAATCGTATAGGGACCCAAGTAGCATTTGTTCCTGACTAATCGTCTTCTTCCTTCATCCCCAATTAATTTTATTAAGACAAAATTTAGAATAAAAATGAAATATTTGGATAAATAATTATTTGTAGTATATATATATACTAGCGTGAATCTCGTGCATTGCATGATTCGTCTATATAATATTTTGTGAACTTTAGGACATAATAAACAAAAGCTACCACATAAGATAAAAAATACAATTCGGATATTATATAAAAACTGTCAGTAAAAATCATAAATACTATTCTTGTCAAAAAAAATTCGAGCGCCACAAAAGATAAGAAATATTGTGGTTTGAATAGTGGCCAAATTCCTCTGTATGCCTTATATCTTTATATATCTATAATATAGAAAAAAAGTGTTCAATAAGATTTCTAATGAACCTATTATGTAAAATTATGACAAAAATAAAAATTCATAGGAAATTGTTGTATTTTTGTATTGTCTTGATTTTTGAATTATTATTTTGTATATTAAATATATTATTTTAGATTTTCTATTGTTATTATAATATGTATTTGATTTCTCATGAATTTTTTTGTATCACATTATTTAGAGTTCTTTATTTAAAAAATATTATTATACTATATTTATATTAAAAGTTACATCATACATATACTTTCAGCAAAATAAAAAATTGCGGACCCTGCTGACATAAAATCCTAGCTTCGCCACTGCCTGTGTACCAATGAAATTCGGACTTTTTAAATTAGGTGTATGATCCAATCTATACTTTGGATTAAGAAACAACATTAGTTTTTTTTTTCAATTTTGATTAAATGCTAATACATATGTAGTTATATACAAACTTTATTACTTGAGCGTCAGAACTCTTTTGATTGAATATATATATATATATATATATATATATATATATTAGACTCTTCATTTAGAGACGGAGTAAAATATCACTATGAGAGAGTCAGAATTAGACAAAATTAAAGTATCATTTTGTTGCGAAGACAGAAACAATACAAATTTACAAAAATTATTTTCACAAAAGAAGATATGTATATATAATAGAGTTTAGCTATGGTGAGATGTATCACAAAAAATCTTCTGTGAGATGCGACCAAATCTCATGAATTCGGTTCAAAATGATTGATCCAAACCGTGCAATATATGATCTCGCTATTGAAATCTTCTTGTAGACCAAATTTTACATTTTTTTTTCAGAATTTTAACTATTTTTTTAGATTTTTAAAAATGTCAGTTCTTGAACGGTACAAAACTAACTAGATTAACGATTTTCTAAAATTTTAAAAAAATACTTAAAAATTTTGAAAAAAATGTAAAATTTATTCTGCATGGATATTTCAATAAAGAGATCATATTAGACGGTTTGAATCGGTTATT